>KZ308264.1:690109-729908 GCA_000376725.2 Ladona fulva
GAAGAATTTCATCCGTAACTGCTTTCGCTATGTTGCTACTATAGTAGATCATTAATGAGACAGTAACTTTGACAGCTAACAAAACTGAAACATCGCTTTAAAACGTATGCGCGAAAATATCTTTCCTGGGTCTCTTTTGTCAACTTATTTTCCAGCGAGGGTACTATTTCCATATTGATATCAGTGTTGTTTCTAATTCTCCTCAGTCCTTTTTTGGGAGAGAATACTTAATGGACAGTTTCAAAAACTATTTATAACCTTATACCGATTTGGCGGGGCCAAAAGCTGTAGGTATATTAGAAAATTAACTTCGCAAAATTCGAAAATTTTTTCCGCCCTCGTTTTTGTATGGGATTTGTTCCTGAGAGTGAACGAGTGCTTTTCTATGTTTGTTATCAGATGCAATAGAATTTTTTATTAAAATATTACTGACTTTTGTCATTACATCGGACCTTCTACTACATATTTCTAAAGTATGAGGTTCATAGGTCTAGTTTTACCACGAAAATGTTTCTACAATATGATAGACTGTAAATTTAGGACATCAGTCCGCGTTTTGTTTAATAAATAAAAATTTAAACAAATGACAAGGTAAAAAACCTCATAATTGTTTAGATAAAGGTCCATTCTTGAAGAACTGCTAAAGATTTGGCTAATAAAAGGCAAATAAATATTTATAAAGGAATTAAAATTTCTAGGGGTCAAATGACCCCTTCCCGTCCTTCTAGGTAGGGCGAAACTCCCGTCCTCCTAGTGTTAAAAAGAGCTCGAGTCCGCTGAAGCTGAAATCAGGCAAATTTGGGACGTGTGCGAGGATTTTGGCCCTCTTTTGACCAGGAACTGATGCGCTAGATAGCTGGTGTGGGCAGACACTTTGTCGTGCAGATGACACCACCCACCATACCCACCTTCAGCACGCATAAATCGTAATGCGTGACACTGTGAAGAGTGTCTAAAGCAATACTGAGTTCACCCCTGAGGATTCTTGTCCGTCACTTTGCTTGAAGCAGCGTAACCACATGATTCAAATTTTGATCGCTTCGTCCAGTCACAGGTGTGCACAGGGGATCGTCTTTTAGCGATTAACATGCATTCTTGAAAACTATTCAGACTTTCATTATTTGTTTCAATTAACACAATCATTTCCTCAATATGTTACCTTTTGGAAGGCCATAATAATGGAAATACAACTTCTCGTTTACTTCCAAAGCAGATTAAAGTTGGCGACATGTTTCGCTAGCAACATCAGGCAAAGATACTTTTCCAATTCATAAATGTTTACAGGTAAAAAAGGGTAAAAGTGAGGGGGAGTTAGAATAATGGGGAAGGGCAAGGGTGCAAAGAGTTTAGTGGGAAGGGAAGGATGGGGTGAGGGGTTGGGAAAAACGTGCTCATTAGTTAAACTCTTACTCTTCGATAAACAACGAAAAATCGCATGGACTGAACATTGCAAGCTTCCCAAGAAAGACTCGGAAATTAAAGAGAAAAAGTCTGCCACTTTCTGGGTGGATTCCCGGAAATTTGGAGACCCGGGTTCGAATCCTGGCTACGGCAGACTTTTTCTCTTTCATTTCTGCGCTTTCTTGGGAAGCATGCAATTTTCAGTCCTTCCAGGAGGTCCAAGCGGTGACTTTAACATTCGCGATAGAGGCAGTTTGGCTGGAAATCGTTGCTATGCCCCTCCTCCAACTGGTTCCCTTCGAAGTTAGACACAGACGACCACTTCCAGAGAATGTGGTCCCTGTTATGCTAAACCAATCTTAAGTCAAGTTTCGTTTCCATTACAAGCACTTCCACGATCTTTTTGCGTATTTTTGTTGGTCCCGGTCTAAGTTTCCCCGCATCGAAACTCGAACGCAACACGTTGCTCCATTATGCCAATGCACTTACACCAAATTTTAAACGAGATAGATAACCACCTTTAGCAACAAAATATGTACGTTTGGTAGAGAAAGCTTCCGTATACATAAAACTATAGCTGTCAGAAAGAAAGCACATTTTGTTTCTCGTGAGAAATTCTGTCTTGGAACTTATTGAATGAACTATAGATATTAGATCGGTTTTCCCAATTCCAAAAACAAAAGCTAATAGTTTTTCACCCTGGCCATATTGACAAGTTATATTTAATTAAAAAACTATAGTACAGCAATACCATTCAGCTACCAATGTTCTTTCTCCAATTTGCTGTAGTCTAACAGTGAAAACGGTGATAACAATGAGCAAATGTCACATTTTGTACCCAAAATTTGCATTTTTCAGAAAAAGGCCAAAAAATAAACTTCCTCGAACAATTTAAGATCCTTTCTTGCACCAATTCTTTGTTGTAAATGAGCATCTTTTCCTATACCACTCCACACTGATTCAATGCGTCCTATCACCTACAGACAATAATTCTCTACTGCAGTTCGCACCCTAATCCCTGATCTCAACCTTTCTTCTCTTCCCTCTCCGACTTCTCTCCTCCCAAATGTTCGTATTTCCTGATTTTTCCGCTAGCCTTCTTGTATTTAAATCTGTTTACGGATCAACTGACGATGACTATGAATCGTTGAAATCTGCTCGTGCTTTTCATTGAAGAGGTTGTTGTGGAAAAAGTACAACGCCTCTCTTCATTCGTCAAACGCCGTATGATTTTTAATAGAAGCTTTTTCTAAGCTGTACTCCAATTCCCCCGTAAAAAATGACGCAACTCAATTTAACTTATTTAATAATGAATATTTATTGCTCTATATATCTAATCCTTCTAACTCAGAATGCGTGAACTTTCCGCCAAAAAATTTAATACATTTCTTTTAATCATGCAACTAAGATGTTAACAGATAGAGGGTTTTATTAATACGGGATAAAATTTCTTACATAACGTGTATATAAACCTATATATTGCCATTTATAATTATGAAATTGTAATTTAAAAAACGTTTATATTTTTCAATCATTTGAGAATTAAAATGGTTGATTAATAAAATGAGACAGAAATACCATCTTATAACCATTAATTCTATTTGGGGAGAAATCACAGCATGTACTTGTGGAATAATACGATGAGCATTAGTATCAACATCGTGCTTGTTAAATTTTTCTCAATTACTCATGACGGGACTTCATCGAATCGAATTGTAAATCTATAACATTTTAATTAATACCTTATTCATGTTATACATTTGAATAAATATAATTAATTAAAATTTGAAGCGAAAAATGTTACAAAATCCCTAAAACAATACGTCACAAGGGGATCAATAGTCCTAATGCAATGACAATGTAAATTATGTGCCAGTATATACTTTCCAGAACAGTATCACTCTTAAAGTAAATGTAAAATTCCATAAACTACAAAAAAAATCACTTGCTGCTTATATTCATTTCTCCCTCAATGAGAGAATCTTTAGAGCTCTGTCGACAAGATAAAACTGTGCATAAATACTTATAATGAAATAAATGTTTCAACTATAGTAACTTTCACTTGAGCATATTTAAATTAATAAATACTGATGCATGAGGAATATATTCCAATGTGAATAGTTCCATAATAAATATGGGTTTTACATTGGTTTAGAAACATCAAAATGACGGACGAAAACAAAATAGCAAAGGATGGTGTACGATGAGGAAAAGGCTGATTGAATATGGCGAATAAATTCCGGAAGGAAAGGATGATACTGAGATAATATGAAAGACCGAGTCTTACGTAAAATAGGGAGTATATAAAAGGATATATGAAGGTGTGAGAAGGGAAAGACATAGGTTACGGAAAAGCACCATCAAAATGTATATGCATGGATATACGCAATAAGTAACTTAAAATATTTAAGTGAATAGTAAAACTTAAGTATCCTGCTACTAATAAGAAATACGGAGGATTTCGTAACTACATTCATGGTAACGTTATGAGATTATGACTTGGGCAAAAACGATCTCTTTACATAACCTTATTTAATTGGACTGGCGGTGAGGCTACGGTGAGTTTAGATTAAGTGTATCTATTACTGTATTACTGTATGTAGGAGTAATATATACACTTAATAACCTTATTTAATCTAACTTTATTTATAGCATGAATATGAAGATGATGGCTATAAGGTACTTCTTACGCTGAGAACATAAGAAATAGACTAAAAATGAAGATATCGTGGGCAGAAGGGAATAAAACCAGGAATCAAATCTAACATGTACAACGGGAATATCCATGAAATCATAAACTTAATATCTTCCAGGATAAAGAATGTATTTCTCTCTACTACATTTAGGAAGAAGAATAAGTGAGTGTTCCGTTACGATTTTCTGTGACCGACTGACATTTTAGAGAAAGCAACCTCTTCAAGCGAAAACTTCAAATTCTTCTTTAATCGTCTCTTCTTTCCTTCGCAAGCAATTCAAAGGACAAAGTTAGGTAGTAGAATTTTGTGCGATACCATACTGAATATGGCCATGAAACTTTAGCTAAAAGGAAGTATCCTCACTGGAATTTAAGGGAGCCACTAGAAGTGATGAGGGAAAACGTAGGAGTCTTAAAGCACATCCGTTACACCTAGACTTATCCTCTGGCATATAAAGTTAGGAATTTGACCTAGATATTCGTTTTGAGGGTTACATTGTGAATGTCACCTGAATACCGACAAATATTATTGACCAGTCAATTTATTAATATGTATATACTTTCTTTTTTGAATTTAATGGATGTAAAGAACGATGAGCCACTTTCGTAAGAAATTAATTCCACTATATTATCTTGCCCTAAGATATGTACTAGAAAACGTATTCATTTCAGAGCTTCTTCGTGATTGCTAATCTCTAAGATTTTGATGTAAGCAAACACATGCTGGAGCGACGCTTCTAATTCAGGGTCACATTTCATAAGTTTGCAGGAATGAGTGCGAATATGCGAATATGTTGACTAAGCCCCGTGAGGAGCCAAAGACTTCTCAAAATGTCCTTATTTTCACAACGACCTGGTTACAATAATAATCCAGTCTGTCGCAGGAATGCTCAAATTGCACACGGATTAAATACTTCTTCAGAACATAACGTAAAATGATAATGGGATGTCTCTCGATTAACGTCCAAGGAATATATTTCGAACTCACTTCAAATATTTCCTTAACGGGAATACGTCCGTGGAAAAGTTCTCTTTCAGAAAATGAGCGAGGTATTCCAAATTAATCAGATGTTTATCACTTCATTCACTTTTTAATGAATTTTTAGGAAAATAGGAACGATTTACTTGAATAAAATGAGTAAGGGTATTAAACTAGAGTAAATGGGGATTTATTCAGTTTATGGAAAGTAATAAATCTTTTCAAGACCAACTATCATATTCGTGTATAGCTACGATCGGCTGATAGATAACTATTATTTTATTGGCATTTATTTTTATTGGAATAAATAAAGTTGTACTTTAATTCAAATACTAACATTTTCTAAAAATCGTGATCAGTGTTAAAGGTTATTCTTTTAACAAACATTATCTACTCAATCAGATATGATAATACTATGTAATAAATTAGTATCAATCAAAAATTATAAGATATCTTAAAATAATTGGATCCTTAGGCTGGATCGAGATTCATCAGGATTTACCTGGTGAAAAGTTGCTTAGAGTGCTTTTTATAATAAAGCTACTACATGACTACTTCAAAATCTGTTTCTTTCACATCCTAATAGCTTGATTTTAACAGTAAACCGCATGAATTGAAGCGTCTTGTAGTAGAGATTATGTATTTCTGTACTAATGATTAGTACACATATTTACTTACAGTATATTACAAGGTTTATTGGTGTTATTATGAAATAGTAGTTTCTGTTGCCCTTAAAGGCTCCTGATTTTATTAAATGTATTTCTCGTTACAAAACAAACTTGCTAACTTTGGTATGGAATACAATGGAAACCCTACCAAGTTGTCTTAAAAACATAAACCGCCCGTTTCACGTTATCATTCAAAGTCATCGCAGTGGGATGAGTCGGAAATGCGAACAAAGCGCCGTCGCCTCGTCACTTCGTGGATCCTTTGAATCGCCCTCTCCCAACTCCTAAGTCCTAATCGCTTTCCCTGTATTTCTATCACAGCGGCGTCCTTCAGAAATGTTTTGTTTTCATACAGTTCGTCCGTTTCCTTCCGTTCCAAATGGTTTAAACGCGTAATTGCTTCAGTTAGGGACTGTTCCGACGCCGCGACACTCGTAGACGGAAGTAATATGTCCCTCAAATGGAAGGCAGCGTGGGTATAGGACATTTGGAAATCAGGAAAGCTTGAGTTACACAAGTGCTGGAATTATTGCAGTGAGGTAAACGCTTTGAGGCTTTCGCTATATAAATCTTTGGAATAGGTACATTATTTATGTTTGGGGGAGGCATGAATATTTTTGAACCTACAGGGTGCTCTAAAAATGTATTCAGTCGTTAAATTGCATTAAATGCGATCTTTAATGACTTCCAACAATTTATTTGGATCAAGATAATAGGTACTGCATGATATGAAATACATTTGGACAGTTGAAACCGTCGACGAGTTCTTCAGGAGCACAAAGCATCGATTATGTTTCGCCAATAGTAACTAAAATTTCTAGTAACATCCTATAAAATCTACGGAGGAGGACGAGATAAAAATATATTGTATAAGAAATATATGATTTACGAGTAGAAGTTCAATATTGTCAGGAAATTACCTAATATATTATGATATTCTTTTCTGCAACCCTTCAAATATGAATAAATTGGACTCAGTATCAATCAAAGAGGAACATTCTACGGATTTTTTATCGAAAAAAATACCAGAATCATGGGTATACAAATTAACATGCTATGGAATGAAATATTTTGAATCAATTTAGTATTAAACACGAGTTTAAGTTTAAGTTGTGAAAAAAATCAATGGTACTCCGTTTCGCTCAAAATAATCCCTCAGGTAATTGATTAATCAGTGAAATTTATAAGCTCCTTACAGATCTGTGGACGTTGAATTGATAACTAGCAACTCGCGTCTTGACCAGCGTAAAGAGATATTTTAGTCTCAAAAAACTGTACGGGAGATTTGTTTTCCTTTGGCTACCAATTCTTTGAAGAGGGAATGAAGCTTACTAGACAAGATGTGGATGAGGTACTATAACCTTACATTCCTCACTGAGCTGGAGAGCTATGAATAGGAAAAGCACCCTATTTATATTTTAAATAACCCTATTTATATTTACACGTTCAATAAGAATTGCCACTATGCAGCATCAAAAATAATTCAATAGCAATCATATCAACACAATCTAGAACTAGTGTGAGGCACACACAAATAAAAAATATATTTTTCTCCATCCTGTACAAGGAAACGTACGAAATATTTCATTCCTTAAGATTTTTACAGAGAGATCAATACTTTCCGTTAAAATCTAAATTTCTTAGCAACGATTCCATTTACTGCCTAATATTGAACTGCTACGTCCCAATGAGAAAAAAATTCCTCCTTACCCACTCATTATCCATTATGAATGCAATGCAGCTGTAAGCATAAGTTTGTACATACTCCGTTAATTCCAAGCGATCTTAGCATAAAGTTATAATAGCTTTCAATTCATAAGTATCACATAAGCCAAGATAAACTACTGATCAAATTTCTGATTGGATATCTAACAAAGCTTATATTAAAAAAATTTTTGTATGGGATATATGAATCTTCAAGCTTGAAAATGATCGCATTAACTCGTCATGCTGTCATCCTTAGGCACGCTGACCAGATTTTAATTTTCCACGGACTGAAATGTCAGTACTCTGATCGCATCGCTTAGAGTCAACAGGCTCTTTGGAGATGCATTCACCAACGGGAGTTAATAAAAGCTCCAACTCCCACCGCTTGTTGATTTACTGCGGTCTTTCCCAGTCCGGCGCCGTTTGCGCCCAACAAATGCAGTGGAAGCGAAAGAAAAGAATTTCGGGGGAAACACCAATCCGCAGAGAGAAGAGAAGTCCGTTTCCTCCTCAGGAAATTAAAATCTTTGGTGAGTAGTTTTCAGGAAATCGAAATTACAAAGTGCAATTGAAATTTAAGAACCCTACGGTCGGGTAATGCAAGTCACTGGACCTAAAAGATCAAAGAATGCACCAGATTTTCACACATTCTATCCGTTTTTATTCAATATTTTTAATCTTGCTAAGTATCTTTAAAAGTTAAAGAACGATATAATACGGAATGTTATATATCCTGGGATATAATTACGCAAAAACGACAACTATCCTTGAATGATCTTAATTCTATATTTGATCCTGCTAATATTCTGTTAATATCTTTCAAGAATTAGAAATTCGGACCAAAATTCTTTGGTTTATATACGATTATCATACCAAATATCAACCACCTCGGAGTATAATTTGATAACCGAGGTTTAACGTCGCAATGGACAGCGGTCCAAAATATCCTTCCTCACAGGATTTTAAAATCGAATCCATGTAAACATCAATGGTTCACGACGTGTTATTGCGAAAAAAACTGTCATTGGTATCTCAATAAAACTAATTCGAGTATACTTTTGGTTTATTTTTCGGTTCCTTTAAATTCTTGAGTATTTACACGCAAAATTATGAGTATCTTTCGTTTAACTTATGGAAATCAGAAAAAAGATGATAAATACTTTTTTTGATTCAATAAATGAGACCTGAAAGTTACTAAATTTCACTTTAAGATCCAGTATTATAACGATTTATTAGAGTTAACGTGAACATTATAGTTATTCTCTTATGTATAGGATGGATTAGCATGTAGATTATTTATAATATAATAATTTTAGCTCTCACAAACCACTGTAATACTAAGGCCTTAAGTGAACTAGTTGAAATCCATTTTGAGCATACTTTATAATACTGGGCCTTAGTCTTCGTGAAAATACTGAATTAACAATACTAAACGTATTCCATTCCAACGCAAACATATTGATAACCTCCTCAACATTGAATCTATAAGGAAAAGGATCAGTTATTCTTCTCTCCCGAAGATGGCAACTTAGTTGTCGAAATACGTATCGAGAACAATACTTGCTTACAAGCGCGACCACGGAGAACCCTAACCCCCGCAGGTGGGAACTCTTCAACGGTTAAGATTGCACGCAAACAACGGCTATTAGGAGCTATTATCTGACTCAGATGTCTCCTCAACATTAATCACCTCATGAAAAGCTCTGATAATAGCAGTAATTTGTGAATAAGCAAACAAATCACCAATAAAGAGTCCGTTGTCTCTAATATTTCCAGTGGAATTGATTAGAAAAATCCTCTGAGAAAATTTTTACTTGCGATAATAAATTTACCGATGAATAACTTAAGCACCCTCTGCAGCTGAGATGTGATTTCTCATCGGAGAAGTTTTTTTTTAGTTTCAAACTGAAAGCACGGAGCGATAGGAAATAAAATTCATCAAATCTACACTAAGATACTTCAATGTAATAATAAATATTCTTGCACGCATTATTACTTACAATAGATGCATATTTATTAGATGTATATAAACATTGCACAGCGTGGAAGGTAAGGATTTTACCAACAGAAATGTTTGCTGAAAAATAGAAACGAAGGTGTCTTCTTAACATAGCTATTACAATCTCACAAAAAGCAAAAATATCGCTAATCTTGAAGGTTTATGGTATAATAGTCGTCGCCTAGATACATATTTTCTTCCGATAGTCTGATCTAGTTTCGCTAATTTAACTTCCTACATAACAAAAAGCTGCAGTTTCATTTCGTTAAAGATATCCTCATCCCTGATTCAAAGAGTATTCCATCTTGAAGGTATTATCGAGGCATTTATGACGAAAATATACTAACTATATCTAATGGTAAACGGTATTAAATGAATAACTTACCCTAGATAATATCTCGTGCTGACTTTAAATAGGATATCTCAGTCTAAATTGAATCAGAGAAAGAACTTCGTAAAACTTCTTACTTGTATTCGACATTTATACTCCTTAGAAGGCTCTAAGCTTGCATAAAACTTTCCTTTCTGCCCTTTAAGAGAAGCCCAATGGTATCTGAATGAATTTATGCCTATTATATGTGTTGGAACCTTTGTAATTGAGATCGAAATGTTTCGCTGGAAACTTTACGGAGTCTAAGAATTAATGATGTAAAAAGTGAGGCTGTACTGAGAGAAACTAGGGAAAGAGTAATATATCGCGACTAAGAAAGCAGACAAAGATGCAGCACGCGGCAAATTCGACGAATACAGATCAAAGACACTTTGTGATTCACGCAGCTAGAGAAATTTGCGTGCGCGCAGTTCGGTTTAGGAAACTCTTTGCAAGCTCTATAGATATAGGTCTATACCCTAAGAATCTCAATGTCTGAATCAGATTGTAAGGATAATGTAGTAGATGTTTAAGCGTTAGGAAAATCTCACTTTTGTGTTGTTACTGTGGCTCTCCATTTGAATGAATGAGGAAAAAAAACAAAATAAAAATGAAGATCAGTAAGAAGCAGCTGTAATGAACTGAAGTAAGAATTTCAAGGAGTAGAGAATTATGAATGTAACATCTGAATTTTACAGTAAATCGAGTAAGATTTGCAATTCCTAAATTAGAGTTCGTATCATGAAGATTATAACAATCGAATTTGTAGCCATTCGAAAACTCGCGATATTTTCACAATTTGAACATAAGACATATTAGTAAATGATACATGAAAAACTAGAGAGGAGATAGGATAAAATGCCTTGCATACTTCAACATTTCAGTGGAACCGTAGGTAGAGTTTTACTCCCATTAAAGCCGTTCCCTATTAAAGCCGTTCATATAGAGTTTATCAATAACACCTGTTATTACCTCCGTTTATTATAATCGAAAGAGCTTATATCTCTATATTCATTGCATCCTATCCTTGCAGATTTTCAGTTGAACTAATATACTATTTTCTAATGTTATCGCAGAACAAGAAGTAACAAGAACTAACTTTTTCTGACTTCATATTCAAATACGTCTTCCCAGTTTTAATCTTGTGTCGCATCACTATACCTCTTACTTCATTATTTTCTTGACTGGTCATTATGTTGAGTTGATTACTTATTGATGATTCAGCTTCTTTAGGAATGATCTACATCTACATCTACATAAGTACCCTGCAAGCCACCTTTCGGCATGTGGCAGGGGGTGTAAACACCAAGAGTAGAATTACTTCTTTAATTTATTACTATCGCGCATCGTTCGCGGAAAAAAAGTCTCTAAAACGACTTGTCCTCGCGTCTATTTCTCTTATTTTACGCTCACTGTCGGATCGGGCAAAGTAGCAGGGGGGTCGCATAATACCAATTACGTCATCCGAAAATGTATTTCCTCTGAATTTATCTAACAATCGCAGCCTAGCTTCTAATCTCCTTTCTTTCAAGGATTCCCAACCTGCGTCTGTGAGCATTTGCGTTACACTTGCTTCTCTATCGTAGCACTTTTTAACAAAACGTATCGCCTTACGCTGCACTTTCTCGAGTTCGCGAGAGTTCGTTTCATCCGCTGGGTCCCATATACTCGCCGCATATTCCAGATGGGGCCTAACTAACGTGAAATAGCATCGCTCTCTAACTTTTTCATCGCATCTACCTACAATACGCTTTATAAAACCGAGCTTTTTAGTTGCTTTACCGCATATTCTCCGAATGTGTGTGCTCCAGTTTAAGTTATTGGTTAGGGTGATTCCAAGATATTCTACTGAGTCGGCTACATTTAAATTCGTTCCACTAATTTTGTACGGGCGGTTCTGACTCAATTGTTTCCTTTCGAAGAAATTTACTACAGAGAAATGATATCAATCAATCAAAACTATCAATCAATGATATCACAACTGTCGAAGTAGCGAGGGCGTTTGTGTCGAACTGTATCAGTTCGTAGTGCTGACATATTGTCAATGCTCAGGAACTCTCGATTTCAGGGAAGCAATCCATGAAGTTTCTCTCTCTGTGCGAAAACTCAGCGTAAGCGTCGACGGTCGATATTTCTATCGGATTTAATTCTAGGAACGTATCCGACTTGAATGTTATGTCAGACGTTTTCATATTGAAGTCCCTGTAATTTTTATTATAGGGTACCTTTCAATTGTTAATGTTGAAAAATTCATAATACAATCACGTAAAAGCATTAAAAATTTTCTTCCGGAAGAAAATATTCATAACCGAAAGAACTATGTAAAGGTTACCACAATTATATCTTTTCTAATAAATCGTATAGGACACAAAATTACAGATGACACCCACATATATCAATGCTCCAGCTAGCCGAGATTTTAACCCAGGATCCCAGAAGGTGTCAGAAAGCTAGAATAGTAATCACTCTGCAACCGAGGTCGGCAAAAGAAATACATCGATAGAGATTCAAAAAGTAAATTTTCAGACGATCTCAAACATAACTGCTTGAGTGTGCGAGAATTAACAATGTTAGTACAGTAACGTCAAACATAGGAATGCCTAGCTTGAGTTAAGATTTTCTAAACCAGTATGGAAAGCTGCAAAGCTTTATTACATTAATGTGAAATTTCTGTTCGTTCCTGAGAAAACTATTGATGATTATTTAGGCATCAAATAAAATATTTCTGTTCTAATTGGTGTAATAGATACAATTTAAATACGACTTAAATTGAAAGGCTCATTCGCGTATTAAAAGAAATGCTTTAGCACGGTGACTCTTGACCAGAATTTAAAAAACCTTTGGTAAATGGGTGCGAGAAGTTTATATTGTAAATGCTTTGATACGTGGATCAAACGTATCGTTTGTTTGCAGGAGCCTTAAGGTAAACAATTATTCGTCGTTGGAGATTTTAAAGTTTTATCGCAATAATATTGGCGAAGACAATTTTCGATTCGGACTCGAAGCCCGTCTTCCAATTCTGGTCGAGTGCTCCAGCCATTCTCTTTTAAATAAACATATTATTCTCATAATAAAATTGTACAAGAGAACAATACCGTGACCCTTCTCGTACGTGCTGTCTCACAATAGTTCCATGGAATAATTAAAGAAAATTGAGCTATTCCTCCGGAACATTCACACATACCGTTCAGGGTTTACTACCTCCCTAAACGGCATATCCGAATATTCTTGAATGGCAGCTCAATTGCTAGAGCAGTCGCCCGGTAAAAGTGAAAGACCCGGGTTCGAGTTCCGGGCCTATCAGACTTTCTTCATCTATGTTTCTCCTCGTGAATTCTTCTAAGCGTTAGGCCTATCATTCAAATTCACCTAAAACTCTTTCCCTTATATTTAAGAATGCTGGAGACATAGTTGATATTCATTGGGAAGCTTGGAAAACAGGATCCGCTATGACAACAATTTTCTTTCGCTTGCGAATAGCACAGTGTAAAATCACAGTATAATTCTCTTTGGTGCCCTCTGACATATTTGCTCCCCGGGAAATCACCCATTTGGACTACCCATATCTACGTATGTATGAACTACGTAACATTTGCAATCTTTTTCTATTTGACTCTAATAGTTTCCAGTTTACGGATCTTTCAGATAAAAGGCAGTCGGATGAACACCCCCACATTGTGACTGAAAAATATATAAATTACCAAATGCAATACGATGGATACTATAGTCTCCATTAATGGTTATGATAAATTTAGATCCGCAACTCTGATTCATTACTCTTAAATCAACTTTTATTTACATATCATGATGACGTACTATGAAAGCTAATTCATCCAAAATCTCTTCAGTTTATTTAACATGGAACTTTTAGGACGTTTTCGCCTTTTTCCCAACTAATCCACCTCCAGTGGTTGAAGGCACGTATTATTTTTCCCAATCTCTCAGTTCATTATTGGAGGGAATATAAATATGAACTGTGTATACATGCGCCAAATGCAACTACCGCGAATATACACCCACCAGTAAAAAGAAACCAATTCCGATGAATATGCTTCGCTTCCGCCGGATGAAACATGTAAATGGAAAGGAAACAACACAAAGAGGACTGATTCAAAACTGGCAACTTATCCGGAGAAACATAAAAACCTGGACAATCAACCCGAATGCTGACGCATTTCCCTCGCTTCCTTCGTGTTATAAATGCAAACCCGTCGAACGCTGAAGAGTAAATTCACATTTTCATTTCTCTTTTGACAGTATATTCAGATTTCGCTTTGGTCCTTTACGAAGGTGGTTCTTTGGCCTCCACTCGTTGCCGAGGGAAGTTTTTTTACTAAGAATTTTTTTATGTAAGGCCCTCCGTGGGCGGAGAATTAACCTCTTTAGCATCTCTCTGTCTGCCTCCTTTTCTTCATCTGTGGTTTCACACTCATGCCCATACGAAAACTTAATCCTGAGAGAAAATCCGCGGTGGGAATAAATGAAAACGAAAGGACCTCTCGGTTACAAATTTGAGGCCTCCTTTTGATGCTCTCTTATTTGAGTAGTTTATCAACGCTCCACATGGAAACAAATTAGTGATATGTCTCAAAGATTTGAAAATCATCATCATCATTTATTTTACCGAAAAGAGGTTTGTACGTCTAATGCTTTACGAAAACTTATGAAAGGTTATCCTCTACTAAAGTATACATCACACTAAACAAATTAATTTATAATGATCGTGAAGCAATACATCTTAAAAATTAAAATACTTGATCGATATGATAAATATTGAGCTATGTGTAAGCAATGAATTCCCTCATATAATCCTACACTGAAGTGTATGTTAAATAGAAATAAGTGTACGGTAGAAAAGGAAAGAAATGCCTACCTCTATTGATAAATAGAAAGTTTTCTCTTGTTTGGAAAATATGGAATATTGTCATAAACCCAGCATTAGAACCAGCTGCAAAATATATCCAACCGGGCCTGTCCGGGATTTGCACCCGAAGCGAGAATCATACCCCTAGACCCACAGGCCACTGTAACATAAGCACTGGTTAGGAAAACAAAATGTTTTTCCATTGCGAAGAAGAAGTTCTTCATTAAAGATCAACCTTGAAACAGAGAAAAATCAGATGTCCTACTGAAATTATATCAATGCTTATTTTTAGTACTAGGAAATATATTCACATCAGCGCTTCCACGTGTTTTCTAATCTCTAAGATTTTGATGTAACCAAGACAATAACGAAGCAACGTTTCTAGTTTAGGGCTACATTTTATAAGTTTGTAGGAATGAGTATAAACTACTAAATTAACTACACCCGGTGAGGCATAATTTTCTCAATATTTCCGTAATTACACAGTCACCAGATTACAATAATAATCCAATCTGCCGTAAGAATATAGAATAAGGATTAAATAATTGGAAAGAACATAATGTAAAATGCAAATCGAATGTTTCTCGATTAACTTCCAAGAAGCATATTTGGAAGCCACTTGGTGACCCAAAAACATTCCGGTGACGGGAATACGTCTGCAGCAACGTTTCGTTTCAGGAAACGTGCGAGGCATTCAAATTAATCATGTCTTTCGAACTCTTAATTCAGTTTTTAATGAAGTTCAACAAGGAATGAACGTTATACGTAAATATAATTAGTAATATACAACACAGATCTAAGCCCTGGGGCATAGTACTAATTACTCTACATAATATACGTGAATAAAATTTGTAATATACAGCAAAGACCTAATCAGTACCCCGGGGTAGGGTTTTTTTTTACTATACCACACAAAATTTGTGTGGTATAGTAAAAAGTTCACTCTAATGGAGCGTTTTAATATGTTTAATATTAATAATTACCACAAGGTTAGCCCTGAGTCTGTATCGTTTATTTTTCTGTACCTGAATACGTAAGCACGCTTGTGAAACCGGTCGTGTATTCAATAATCTGTGGAAAAATACGAATTTTCATTGGCTGTAATGACGTCTTTCCACCAAGTTTCACCTTCCACCATCGATCAAAGAGACAAATATTCGGGATTTATTGTGTGCCTCGTCTTTGAGATTCATTAAAGTTTTCTCTCCGTTTATTTGCACCCTTGGCTACGTCTTGTTTCGTCACCCCCTTAGTTTTTCTTTGAGTAAAGTAGCTCTGATTTTTCATTATACTGTACGGGAAAATGAGGATTTGGCGCTAAATCTCTACACCTATCGGGTCTAGGATGATTCCACGCTGCAACTTCGCTGACATGCACTACATCGCCGTCCCAGTTTTCTCGTGTGTTTAGTGTATTATTCCATCGATAAATATAATATAAAGGTAAGATGTACGAAGAGACTAATAAGTCTCGATCTTGCCCTTCAATAAAGACGTATAGTAATATTATTATTACTATAAACATATAAGTAGTAATATTTTTAAAAGTACTTCAACAGTTAAGGTCATTTTGCACATATGGACCTCGACAAGAAATCAAACCCGGAACAGATTTCACCAAAGGCGAACACGCTACTCACTCTGCTATATTGTAGCCCTTGGTGAATGTAGTCCTACACAGATTTCATGACGTATTTTATACTCCTTCTGGCCGTTATAAATGCATTTATGGGAAAAGGAAATTATTTAGAACTCATTAAGATACGCAAAAAGGCTCCGCAATTGCTATAGACCAGATGGCGATTCTTAAATCGAATAAATATTTATAATTTCAAAGTTTTTAAAGTGTTGGTCTTCAACAAGTCCTTCTATTTTGGTTTTATGGAACATTTAAACTAAGCATTAAGTCCCTCCGACCCAACCTACCCCAACTAAAGAATGGACTGTCCCGTCTTGAAACGCTACATTTATGATTTCCTCAGGTATTAATCTTATTCTAGATTATTTTTATAGGACCGCAACAAAAGCATACGGTAACTTAAAGAAAAAAACCCATATAATCGGCTAGTATCGAATAGTATTTTTATCTTTTAAAATACGTGGTCGCGAGACGTCCGCGTCAAAACGTCCCTCCCATTCGTCCCATTACGTCATCCCCTTCTCATTTCCTCCTACGTTCTTTCTTGTCTTTCAAACGTAACATCTTCTACAAATTCCAAAATCTTTCCTTTCATACGCGTACCATTTGCTTCCCACCTCCTTGCCGACAATTTTCTTTACCATTGTTATCCTTTATACCATTTTCTCTGGAAACTTTTCAGATCCTTTTTCACCTAATCTACCTCATACCATCTCTTTATCAAGACCGCTGTTCAGCTATCTTATTAACCCCTTCCTTTCTTCCTTGATACGATTCTTATTTCCACTTTGCGGTCCAAACTTTCCGAGGAGGCAAAGTCTCCGTGCTGTTTTTCTAATCTACTTATTGTAACATGAAGTGATCTCTCCCTTTATAAGCTTCTGTTAGAATTTCCCTTTAATTTCCATTCATTTAATTCATTCTATCTCCTTTTGGCTATCGTATATACTGCTGGTCTATTCCTCTTTTGAATTTCCCTTCTATAGCCACACCAGCTTAAGAGTGAGGTCATCAACTTGTACCACGAGTCGCTTATACCGCATCAATATCGCTCACTAATTTGTTGGAACAATTTTTACGAAACGTACTTCTCGGCGAACTTTTCGGCAAGAACACATGCATTGAATGCATACTCAAGGTGAGGCCTAACTAACGCAAAGATTATATATATATTTTTATATTTATATTTATGTGCATTTCCTATTATTTAAAAAACTCTCCGTAAGCAATATGTTGTAATATTGAACTCTCGTTTGGACAACAAACGGAAAGCTCCCGTGTGGACACCCATGAATATGATAGCTTTGTTTCCGAAATGCGCATAGGGTAATTCCTAGAAATCGGTAATCCGTAACGTCCCGTTTGTTCTCCAAATGCGAGTACCCGGCGCGCGGCTTACGGAGTGTTTACTAAACCTCTAATTCATCAACAGCCGTGGTCAAATCTTCTTGTCTTCCGTAATACCTCCTGACGACTTCTATGCTCAGGAGGACTTTACTGTTAAGATTATGTCAATGTAACATGAATGATATATTATTCGGCCGAAAGAGGGGCGCAGCCAGGACACATCCATAGGGAGGGGTCCGAAACAGTCGAAAGAACGAAAATTCACCACCTTACAGTGGCTAGTATAATTATGCACGATACATCTTGGAAATGATGTTAAAAAATTCCATTAGAATACGAAAAAAACGAGATTTATACGGTTATGTGGCAAGGTAATTGCTCTTCCCGAATTTGGGGATCTAGATTGATATATCGTTCTCAAAAAAGTTAACCTTCTTGAAGGGGTTTAATCCTGAAACTCCCCACGCTGCGTCACTGAGCTGTATTGATTCTATCTTGTTTTTATTCATACTCTAATTTATCTTTTGTATATACTGTTCATATGATATTTAAATGGGATTCTTTATATTGTACAATCTGAACTTGCTTAAATGTCTTTTATTCTGTTAATTAACGGTATATATTAATTATATTAATAAACTTCTTTATCAGGGCTCCAAGATAGCCAAGTGGGCAACGCGTTAGACTTCGGTAAAAGCAGTCATGGGTTCGATTCCCGATGGGGGCCTACGTGCGAAATGGCCTTAGCTGTCGAAGCACTTTTAACAATACTAACACAACTTCCCTGTCCTAACAAAAAAGCCATTAATCCTAAACAATACCAAAAATCCAACTCCTTTATTCAACAGATCTGATTCATCCAATTTTGATTCTCGATCTCGCCGAGTAATCACTGGCTTTTTTGATTCGTCAATCGAAAGAGAAACGCGAGTTCGAAAACATCCGCAGCGGAAATGCATATTCATCTCGTGTTTGTCCATTCCGTGCTGCCATCTACTCTCACCCGCGAGAGAGCTGCACGGCAAAGGGCAGGCAAACATTTGCCTTTTTCCGCGGGCCTCTCCGCGACTCAAAACATCCCTATAAAATCGAATGCTGGGCGGCGTTTAACGGGTGTTGAAACGGCTCCAGTGCGGGCGCTACGGGGAAAATTTGCGGTCTCCCGCATCGGGGGCAGGAGGGCGGCGAAGGGGCGGCGATCGCGGGTGGAGATTAGGGGGATGAGCGATCGGAGGGCAAAAGGGGCGGCGTGGGCAGTTAGTTCTCGGAATTAAATGGACGGCACTAAAGAGAGGGATTGTGTAGGCGAAGGAAAGATTCACGGGTGGGAGGGGAAGATGAGGACAGTGCCGCCAACTTAAAATACCCCCGCACCTCGATTAGGTGATTAGGGGATGTAACGGGAGAGCGTCCGCAAGTGGGTTAACATTGGTGACAGTAACAAAGGGTTCTGGAGGACCTTTACGGCAAAACGGAGGCATAATTTATGGAGGCTTTATCTGTTGTACATAATGCACGTATACTATGGCTTTGAATATAGTATTATGGATGTAAATGAATCTGAAAGTTGTACATCCGTTTGTGTTAATTTTGGGGTGTAGGGGAAAAGCTCGGGAGGTAAAAATATACAATTATATAAGAAACAAGAAATATATAAAAGGATCAATATAAAAAACTTTTATCATTAGTCTTACTTCATTGATGCATCCTTAAAAAAAGGGATTGTGATTTTTATCTCCTCGNTAATTTTAAATTATTAATATTATTCAACATGACCCAATTTCTGCATGGCTGAAAAGTAAATTATACTTTTCATTTTGATAGGAAAATTGATTTGTAGAAATAAAAGTTACCTGGGATACCGAGGAGGTCCAAAATTACCTTAGCTGCCGTTTCACCTCCATAAATACGTTACTGCTACTCATTGATACATAAGAAGGAATTAAAAGGAAAAACAAAACCAGCCCATCCCAGCTGTTTACATTCTGGTACTCACACAACCCAACCCTGTTACTAGCTGGTACTCACTGTTAACTTAATAAGTACATTAGTTTTTTTCCATTTATATTAATTGAACTTATAGTATAATACGCCGATTTGTTCCACCGCTTTTTTCAACCGTTTTCTCCCTTCGGAGGATTTTATTTCTGCTACCGTTAATTATGTAGGTATATTACCGAGATATATCGGAAAGTGCGGAGTCTCGCCTGTCAACTACACAGAGAAATTCACGAACCTCTCCACTCGGCTAGTTAAAGGTGAACACGTTGAAGCAGCGTATACAATAAAAAAACAGTAGCATTCAAACAATAAATTACTAGTATTATCGTTCTGATAATACCACGATTTGAAAATAATTTCCTAAATTCCCGTTTCCTCGTAAATTCAGTCATAAAATTCGACCGTCTTTTTGTACCCATGTGATATTTTTTACACCCATAAAGCATCAATATGTTGTGTACTCTAATTAAAGCATATTTAAGTATTTAAAGAGCTTTTGAATTTCCTTTCGCTCGCTTAAAATAGTTTTCAGCACCTTTTTTTGCAATACTTCGTACAATTTGTTTAAAATGCTCCGATACAATTATTAATGCATTTTGAAAACTAATATTTGTATACACATATTCATGTGTTTGCTGCATGCAGTAAAAATAAATGCATTAAAAAAATGTAAAACATTTTAATCGATGAATCTTTGCTCTTGCTTCACTGCATTTAGTCTTGAACGAAGTATATTTATGAATCTAGAAAAATTAATTTGGGGGTCCTCAACCATACAACGTTCCAGTTTTTTTGTAGTCAATGACGACGGCAAATAAAGGAATCAAATCCTATATATTATTCTCCTTGGAATCCCCTTACAGGTCGCCCTTTTGTGGAATTTCACCATCATACGAGTGTAATAACGAATCACAGCTGAAATTCGAATATTTCAACCTGCCGAGTTTCGAAACGCAATATAGAAATTCAGCCATATAATACTAATTCATTTTAAATTCTATTTAATTTTGTCATTTGAATATATTTTAATGCTAAATTTCATTTTTAATACAGTTATTAGGGTATAATTTAATGTTATTTCCTCCGCTGGAGAGGATTATCGACGATATGGCTGTAGGGAAGGTTAAATTTATTTAGTACTGCAGGATGCATTTCGCTAACTCTCTACCTTTAATTAAAGATACTGTTGATATGTACACTAATTGGCCTGGATATAAACTATGGTATCAAAATCAGGATTCAGTAACTGATGCAAATGACCTTAGGTTTCTTTGCACCAATAAGAGTGCTCCCTTTTATAAATGACACACGAAATAATAGATGTCAAGAATGACATTAACCGAAATTTGAGCTTAACAGAGATTTCCATCTATGTAGAAGTACCTCTGTCATGGGCTTTCCATAACCGTACTCGCTGTAAATACTTCTGTTGTACTTAAACCGTAGAATGGCCTTAATGGTCCAAGCGTGCATTGCAGCGCAAAGGCAGTCGATGCATGTGGACGCGCAGAGGGATTCAAATCACGCAATGGCTTTCCAGACGACAAGATAGGGAAATGAAGCTATTCTACCCTAATGAGTAAGGATCAATGGATAATTAAAGAATGCTTTCCTTAAACGAGCGCGAGTCATGGTGAATAAAATGATGCAACTGATTATCTAATTTTGAAATTAAAGATAATGTTTCGCTGTTAAATTTTGTTTCTGGAGAAATGAATGCTGCAGCAAAAGTTCAGGAGGTGGGTTTCCAGTAAATCCATCGCAGTAGCTAAGAAACACGCATCCTTTTCGAAGTTGGTGTGCAACTACTTCTTCGTTAGGTATTTATTCATCAAATATAAAGCAACTTATTACGTTTTTCCCAATTGACGGAGAATGAATTTGCTTCATTATTATTTTAAAATAAAAAATATCATTAAAATATTACTTTAAAATGGTGAGGAAATGATTCATGCATAATTTAATACGTCTCAAATCCACGTAAGTAATGTTGTAGCAGTATTGTTAAAAGTGCTTCGACAGCTGAAGCCATTTCGCACATATTGGCTCACATTGCTTGTCGAACCCGGGACCACTTTCACTGAAGTCGAACGCGTTACCCCCTTGGATATTCGAGAGCCTACCAACATTAATTTACTGAGGAATACTTATCGTATAAAATTAGGAAGGGATTATATACTTTATTTTTTTATTATAGAAATTAGATATCAGATATACTCGTATTAAACGTCAAAAATTACTGTGAAAGTGAAGAATTTAATTTTCATCCCGATTGTATGAATACGTGTTCGATAAACTCATTAAAAAAAGGGAAAATCTAAAGAGGTAAGGACCAAATGCAAATTGACACACAGCAATTGCAAGAGATTGCTATTTCAGTCAAATACAACGACTTTTGCCTCATATAAACTTTGTTCCATTGCTGGATAACTCAATTTGCTAAAAAACTGGCCGATGTGGAAGTTAAGGCATATAAAAAGTAATAGCTTAATGGATGCCGTTGGGGAGCGAGGTCAGCTAATTTTGGAATCAGGTAAGCCGGAACACGTTGTCCAAATATAATTGCTTAGGTTTCTTTAATGAGGGAAAAATGAGCATACTCATCCAGAAATATGTATGGAACTTAAGTAGATGTATAAAAGGTATCCGATTTATAGGAATCAATTTTAAATTATGCAACATAGCTATGAAAGATAACGAAAGAGAGTTGAAACCGTTTGGAAACCAGAGAAACCCGGAAACAACCCGGTAAGAAACCCGAGAACCCTTCATTCGAAAAAAATTGCCAGGAAAGCACCAATCATTTCTTCACGCAAAAAGAGAGCTAAATAATGTCGCTTAAAAATGTCGCTTAACTTCTGTGCACACGAATTTTCAAAAAGTAGTGTTTTCACACATAGCTTTCGCTTCAAACTGTTCATAATCTTTCCTTGTGTTTCAGATCTTTAAATCTAATTATATTAACTTTAGAAAAGCGCATAACGTAACTCACCTTTTTTCCAGATTCTCAAAAATAATTTCAATCAGAAGATCAGGAAAATAGACAACTTAAACGGTCGGTTTCACACATAGATATCAGTGTCGACAGGTGTGATGAAATGAGGTACATCTGTTAAAAATGTTAGTTAGTTAGTTAAATAAAAGAGCTACGTCATACATACAGTGAAGATGTCCCGTATGGTAAAGCACCTTTCTTACGAGGAGAAAAAATTGCCAAGCAACGGTAACGTGAGGAGAAAACACTGAAAAAATTACCCAATTAGGAAAATCACTACGTCTCATCACCTTCTCGCGTCCTGGAGGCCAAAATGGTAATCCGGAGGGTTGGCAACCCTTGGTGGGGATCATTGAGGGAGGGAAGAGTCATCATAGGGATGGGTCAAAGGAATTGCTACCCTATTCGCTTGCAGCCAAAGCAGACGAAAGCTTTTAAGCTTTCAGTTTGGATTGGGAATTTTAGTGATGGACTTTTGGTTGAGTAGTGTTAACAGAAGAGGGTATTTTTGACTGTTGCTTATCTTTCTGACGCTTTCTATTCAAACGATCGTGCGGAATGAACCTCGGAAAGTCATCCGAGAGCTGCTTAAAACGGGCGAGTCATTTGGATGCATTCAGCAGGTTTTACGGAGAGTAAGAGTTTCTCCTTTCTTTCGAAGCTCAGAAAAATCGAAGGTTTCAGATACCACACCCACAGACGGTGATATTTATGTACCTGTTTTAAAGAAGAATACGGCAATGTCGATAACTTAAATTTACCGAGTTCAACGAAATGCTTTGATGAGAAATATACAAGCATAAAAATATTCCATGAAAATGTATACAAATAATTTTAACATTTTTAGGCTAGGTATTATAATATATGCTTAAAATGGACTTGAATTGATGTGCACTCTAGGGCCCTGTATTATTATGATTTTTTAGAGTTAAAGTGAGGATTGTACTTGATATTCATGCTATAATTTTCACTTTAAGAGACCGTTATAAAATTGTGTCCTAAAGTGAACATTAATTAAAGTCCATTTTAAGCATGAGTCATAAAACCGAGCCTGAGACTGTAAAAACACTTCAATTCTACTACGGAAATGTTAAAAGTTTAGGTGCAACACTTTCCATGTTAACATACCTTAACAAATAAACTATTGTTTTGTATGTGCATTGGTATAGGATAAGGTAGATTAATTGCTAAAAGTACGAAGTTCATCTCCTCTTTCAAGATATATGAAACGGAATCAAAATTCGAAAATGGAGGGACTATTTATCCATATATATTCTCGAAAATTTCCTGTCGTAGAACCTCAACTAATAGATTATTTTTCGATCAATGGGAGTGAGAATTACACCGTATTCCAGTTTACATTATGTTTAAAGAATTTTTTTAAATGTGGAAACCGGAATACTGCGTTGTTTTCATTTCACGATGAACGATAGGGCTAGATTCCACTAAGTGAAGGCTTATTCGATTACATCTGGATTATTTTATCACTTTTCTTTCGATATAGGATAGAGAGAAATGTACGTTCCATTAACTTGTGTCTCTCGATTTATGGCTGTGATAATATGATAATTCTGAGGTGTGAGGGATACAGAAAAATCTAATTCATCCTGGACTTTTATAAAATGCTACGATAAGTATAATTTAGATTGTCATTGTGCTGCACTACGGAAGTACGGAGTACTGCACTGAAGTACTCCGTACTTATAGCAAAGTGAGAAGAGAAAGAGTAAACTACTTAACACCTCACATGTTTAGTAAACCTCATTTCCTATCCATCGCTTTTGTTAGTCAATAGTGGAGGGGTTGCGTTCAAAGCAACTTTCGATCTGAATACCCAACGGATAAAGTCAACTATGTGATTCCCAAGGAAGAATGGACTTCAAAAAGTCTGACGGGTTTCTTCAGACTTTCTTCAAGTCCATTCTTCCTTGGGATTTTTCCTGGGTGCGCACCATCTTGCGCAAAGTCACCCTTACCCGTTTCCTGTGCAACTATGTGATATTTCTTAAAAGAACGACCTAGTAATATCTCTTAATAAGTCTTAATGATTCACATAAGAGTACATAAGTTTGCTATCAAAAGAAAAGGGATTGGGAAGGTATGAAATGTAATTGCTTATTCTAAATGCAGAAAAGAGTACTAAAATAACAACTTCGATTGAATCATTTCTGCATGGAAATCTATTGAACCACGTCTCGAAACAGAAATCACGTATACTAAAATATGAAGAGGTAAATCAGCAGTCTACTAATGTTTATTTCGATTCAAAAGCACCACAAAAGATGAAGACACATCCGCGATATTCAAAGAACATGTAAAAGATAAGAAACATGAGTTCACATATTCTGATTGGATTCAGGCGTAGGGAAGTTGTAGGTTGCTATGCTGATCTCTTAATAAGTTATTTACTATCAACAAACATTGACTTAAACTTTATTCTGTATACGTTCAGGTACTTCTGAGTGAAACCCTTCTCCAATGCTCACTAAGCGCCGTCGAAAACCGAGCTGTTTAAGACAAAAATGTTATCGTTAATAATTGAGAATTTACCAAAACAACGATGTTGCTAACTATTACGTGGATTTGTCGTTTCTGTCTTTCAAATTCGATTTCATCACTGTTCCGAAGACTTCGATTATCATCAAGTAGCTAGACAAAAGTCTAAAGGTTGGATCTTTTTAAACTAGTTTTAAATCGCAATGGTTTCCAAAAACGGTCAGGCACCTATGAATATTAATGGAATCTTTAAGCAATTGAAGTATATTAGAATAGTAGCCAAGATGATTTACGTGATATTTGTGAAGTTAGAGCCATAATAAAAGGGAATAAATGATGATGGACTTAAACGCAATGAAACGTAAAGATTTGAACAAAACAAGTTAAATGAGACTTCTTTGACGGATAAATATTGCGAAATATCTTATCCATAACTTACAATATTATCTTTTTTATGATCTTATACTTATTATATACTTAATATTAATTGTAATCAGTTATTAATGTACTTTTGAACGAAATAATAGTGTTATTCTTTCCAGCTCCTTTTCGATTGTCAATTTTAATTAGCTCAAATTAAAAAACCTCTGTTATAATCAATTTTTAAAACTTATTAAGTTTTCGCTAAAAATCTTTAATTCTCTAACCTGTTAAGTGTAGATCTACTGTTTTATTTTACCATTTCCACAGCGCCGCAATATTCTCTTCTTTCCTCTTATGTAACGCATTTATCGTGACAAAGTCTTTTCTGAGAATATAATATTATGCGAAATAATAAGATTAAATATTTCGGGACAAAATATTCTCAGCGTGAGCTCATTCACTGAACCAAATTCTATTTAAACGAACTGGGAGCTAAGATCCTTTCCTTTATACCTCTAAAAATTATTTGAACCAAGTTAAGGAAACGACCCTCTTAAGAAACTTTTCGCTTTTTAGTGAAAATGACGAAGTTGTAGTAAAACAAACTTTATTATCTAGATATTTCCTCTAAAAACCAAGAAATTCTGAAATTTATTCTTTCCAGTCTCCTTTCACCTTATGAAATAGTTATCTATGTCCCTGGCTAGTGAGAGTAACTTGATATTTCAATTTATCCAGAACAATTTATCATAATGGAAAGGTACAACTCAAAAGCATAATTAAATGGATACGTTAGTACATTCCATACATTCAAATGCTAATAACAGTAGTTTATCTATTTAATATTGCTCTTTCGATAGGTTGCCTAATTTCCTATGTTGAAAACTCTTTTTGAAGTACATAAAGCTTTCAAATAAAGGCGTGTGCATTGTGAAATTACCCCAAAGTTTTCGATAAAAGAGAATTCCTGAGAAAATAACTTAATTAGGTACGCCATCAGCCAACGAGAAGGAATATTCTGCTTTCTAGTTCCGGCCCTGTCAATTTTCCTGCCCTTGTTTCCTTGAGAATCTTATTACTTAATCTTTAGACAACCCATTGTGTTAACAAATGAAAATATTGCAGAAAATTTAAATATTACGGATTGCTAACAATGATTACTTTGTAAGTGAAGTTTCAGAGGCGAATACAAGTTCTGATACATCTTAATCGCCCAATTTTTCTTGCTAAAACCACGATTGTTTATGCAATTTTCATTTAGATTACTATGAATGGAATATCTAAAAGATACTTTTAACTTTAGCTTATAAAGAAATGCTATTTCTTATACACTGTGTATGTTTCCCCTACATCACTAAACCCATACCCCTAGTTTCTTATCTACGCAGCTTTCCATTAGAGTTGATTGCCATAAGCACTTTGATTTGTTGCATCAAGGATCTTCGTAGTCTTCCTTGTATTCAGTCGATGGCGAAGGGAAGGGAGGATTTGGAGGGATCACCCAAAGAAATGGACTCCCCCAGCCCCTTGTGAAGGTCACCTGATGATGGCTGTATGACCGAAACAGGTCGCATTAAAAAATTAGTTGTGGAAAATAAGAAGTCCTGATCTTTTTATTTCGTCTCTTCGTCTGTCTCGTTTCATACATTTACCTCTTAGACTGCCAAAATAAAAATAGAAAGAAAAGAAAAGAGAAGAAAGAACAACTACATATAAACACAATACAAAGCACATTATGAAGTTAAATGGTAGGTTGATCAATGCGTGTAAGAGAATGATTTCTTTTTTATGAAAGGATCTCCAATTTATCATGAATATAAACTTGCACGGTAATATTATAATAACACTAAAACAAAATTACCCAAATGATCCACAGTATATATATATATGTATAAAAGAATATTTGGGTATTAAAAATCGGCTTTGATGGCAGTTGGTCAGTTAATAACTGACATCGTAAAAGCTATCAAAAACACCTGCATAGAAACTCATAGCTAAAATAGGCTTTAAACTTGACGACGCCAATCCTAGTTAATAATGGAATTAGAGAAGAAGACTCCATAAGCCCACTATTATAACATAGTAATGGATGACATAATAGAAAAGGTTAAATGTGAAAGGGTTTATAGAATTGGAAGCGAAGAAATTAAGATTCTCTGCTATTCCGACAATGCCTTACTGATGGCAGATAATGGATATGATTTGCAAAGACTCCTGTATCGATGTAATACAGCAGCAAAGATTTTTAATATGAATATCTCTCCAGAAAAATCTATATGTATGACAACACCAAAGCAACCCATATGCTGTAAACAGGAAGTTGATACAAAAGTCAATCAACAAAAAATATCCCTGAAATACGTAGGAGTTGAGCTCTCAAACTACAGGGATATTGAAAAGGAGGTTAAAAAGCAGGCGACCATAGCAAGTAGGATAGCGGGGTGTCTAAATTATACAATCTGGCGGAAAAGACACTTGAAAAAGGACACAAAAGCTAGAAAGCGACAGTGAGACCAATCTTGACATACATGGGGAGACAAGACCTTATCCAACCAAAATAATCCATGAAACAACTGCAATGAAAGTATTGCGAAAACTTTCGGGTAAAACACTATTAAACAGAGAAAGGAGTAACATTATACGAAGATACTGCAATGTAGAAAATATAAAAGAATGGACTTAAAACAGGAAAAAGGAATGAAAAGAGCACATTTATAGAATGAGTGATGAAAGAATCGTCAGAATTGCAGAAGAGACAAAATTCCAGTAGGTAAAAGAGGCGTGGGACGACCAAAGAAAAATGGAAAGATAACATGGATAATGGATGAAATGGAGAAGGTGCTGAAGGAAACAGGCTTTGGCCTAGGAAGAAGAAGAACATTAGGCTTCAGTGAAAGTAAGTGCCTATTAATTGTCCACTTCAATCTAAATTAAGACTCCTTGTTTTTAACAGAATAGATTTTCACTGTATAAATTGTTTCTTTTATTCATAATTGAGTAACATTGTCTTCATTAATTATTTTCCTTTCTTTGATTTAAATAATTGTCATACTCACTGGAGTAAAGCAAGTTTGCGAAGCGAAAGAGAGCCATCAATCTAATGAAAATCGTTGAACATAATTGAAATATTTTTCTTCTTTATGAGTAATCAAAAGTATCTTTTAAGATGATCAAATAAGGACATGTTGGAGATGAAACTAGTCATTTAATTCACCGGGATGATTTAATTGTCTCCTCTCTTGAACACCCAGTAACAGCAACGCAATTTAGTATTAAACTGCGAGTATGGGAATTGCACTATGCTTTGGAAATTTAATACTGAAGATCACAAAAATGTCGTTTGTATAAAGAGAACTCCAATGGATAAATACTTCGGTTTAAATGTTGATAGAGCGCAGTTTATGTGCTTCGCCTTAAATAAATCCGACAATAAGCAAATGAATATCTATTGAAATTGCATATTAGTTGCACGAGCAAAAAGTATTAGCACTGTCATAAAATCGTTAGCAACAACTAATAAAATGACTTTAATATTAGGTATATAAATGATAGTAAAGAGCTTGGGGTCATCCGCTGGAGTGTTCTTAGTTATAACTGTAGGATAAAAGGAAATTATTGGAATAAAACATTATGTATCAGTATTTGCTAACTCATATACATCTTTACTTCCTTGACCATTGCCACCTGGTCCACCGACCAACTTGCAATGATTATTAAATAAATAAATAAATAAATAAAAGGAGTAAATCTATCGAGAAAAATATTTTATGAAGATATTCTATTCACACCCTTCTCCAAGGAAATATCATATTCAAGGGATGGGTAAAATTCATAGACTTTAAACTACAAGGCCCGAAAGCCGTATGTATTAACCGTTGCAAAAATGAAAATTCAATGTTTTTCGTTCACCCTAAACGAAGAAACATTGACACTAAAAATGGATAACTAGTAAGTGGCATCAGGAAAAGTATGCCTTGAACATCGAAAACAGAGGCAAAAGAATCGAAGGTTGTTGGAGAGATGTATTTTTCTCGGATACGGATATATTTTTCCAAGCTCTTCGTTTCGAAAGTCCAAAATCTCCCTTTCAGTTGAAGGCATGGGGAAATTTTTGTTATCAGCTGGCAATGGGTGAGACCTTTTAACCGTTTTTCAGTTACGAGTGGCCTTAGATTATGACAACCGAAAACGCAATTATGAAAAGGCAGGAATTTATTCATCGTTGCTAAAATAAGAGCTTACTGTTTCTCTTTAATCCTATATGAAGAGATAATAACACAGAAAATGCATCGCTATTTAATGATACCAGAATAAGTTGGCCTTGAGCGTCGAAAACAGAGGTAAAAGATTCGAAGATCGTCGGAATTGATCGTTAGATATTGAAACTATTTGCGTGAGCCCAGCTCGCTTTTTCTTGTCGACATATGAATATACCCAGTATATATTTATATGAATATTGTATAATTGTTTATAGTTACTGTAGAAATATGAATATCTACAGTAAACTATAAAATATTATACAATTTCCTATTATAATGAACTAGCCGACAGTCACGTCTACGGCATGTTCCAGGATTAGGGAAAACTATGCGAATTATTACAACTATTATTTAATTTTATAAATATACAGAGTCAGCAAGTAATCTCTATTGTTCAATTCGCCGCAGACTTATTCTAATTATGTCTTATTTTAATATTTAACGTATTTACGATCGAAAATTATTACGGTGACGTTCCATTGACATTCTCGATCCTTAAGAAATGAACCGATTTTTTGCGAGGTAATTTCTATTCTATTACATAAATCGATATAAGTTTTACATACAAAGGAGACTTAAAAATACTAAGGTGTGCATAAATAATACAGACTCGGCACTGGAAAAATTTATATCCTGCTTAGTTATATGCGAGACCTGCTCAACCTTTGTCCTCGGACGTCTGTGGTAATAACTCCTTTCAAGGCGCTTTCGCTTTCGAAGAACGAATAACTCAAATGCCAGAGAAATATTGAAAAGAGAGACGATTTATTTTTTCAAATCTGGAAACATAGAAATGCCAAAGCATTAATTTTCAAATGCATTCATCCAGGATAAATTTCATATACTAGCCAATAAATACCTGTAATTTTTCGTTATTTTAAATCAACATCTCCATTACCCAAAAGGCTTTTGAAGTCTGGTTGAAGCCCCACAAAATAATAATGGGTATTTAAATCTGGTGCCGGGTATAAATATTAAAGATACCTTAAAGTCAATTATTTAGTCGTTGCCTTGTATCAACTCTGAGCCTGAGCCATATAATGTATCTATACTTATTAGTACCAACTGCAATAACATTCTTGCCTTGCTAAAGTATAATCAATTGCAGAAAGAAAAGGAATATGTTTCGATATGATCTGGCTGGTCGGCCAGCCAGATCTCACCTGCGTGCCAACCCGAGAGAATCTTTGCCATTGTACACAGCAGGAAAGAACGAAATCCTTCTAATGATTATAGTATTCATATCATATTCATATAGTAATTCATATCCAATTGGATGCGGTATCATTTTGATCGAATTACATTTTTATGGAATACTAATTTTGTTTAAATATTATTTTTTATTCTTAAACATAATTTGGATATTTCTCGAAGCGATAGCTATAATATATCATACTCGTAAACAAAATGGTATAAGCGTATTAACATTCAGAATTGATTTATATGCTTATTACCAGTAATATTTAGTCAAAAAAATTTTAACTTCTAAAACAAAAAATGGGTTCAGCACAATGACAACCTTAATTGATTTTTATGGTTATCAGCAATAATATTTAACCAGAGAATTTTATTTCCACGAAATAAATTCCGAATTTCCGATGAAATCAAGCATTCCGAAGAAGGAAGATAACTTTCCTCCTTTGAAAATCTTTATTAAGAACTGTCTCTTGCTCAACTACTCAAGCTATGATGTCTGCTGCAAAAGAACACACGAGGGTGTTTACACCGGAAAAACTGAAGGTTCTTCGCTACAAATCCCTACGACGTCGAACATATAGATTCGCTATTGATCGGAAGGCTTGTAATAGTTTTATGAAAATTGCGTTTCGCAAAATGAAAAGTCATTTCTTATCAGTATGCACACGTCATGTTCTTACCATCTTTTTTTACGTAAGGCGAAACTCTCATTAGTGTTTTTGTGGTAGAATAATGGAAAATGTATCATACACACGTCAGTTTTGTCTAAGTACTGTCCATAGCTGCGGAAATATAAAAGCCAAGGACTAGAGTGATGTAGACATATGGTAATCATCAAGGTTACTCGGCACTGAATGCAATGTCTGTGCTATTCATTATGGTAATGGATCTGAAGTTACATGGACTTGCTCTTTTTATAGTATGTATTATGAATCAGAGTGAAAAGAACGGACTTCACTTCCCTTTTCTCTAGTAAGCCTCATTCACTCTCTAAAGCTTTTGGGAGCAAATAGTAGAGCGCTCGAATAAGCATTTAACCTTCGAGCTGATGACTCTATTAACATATGTCTATCACGAAAAAGCAAAGACTAATTATAGACTCAAATGAAACAAATGAGAAGTAATACGTGGATGATACGGGAGATTCCGAGCTTAACATTCACCTTGTTTGATGACGTATGTGAATGCAAATTCGATTTTATCCACGGTAATAAAGCTGTTAATTTCATTCCTGTTTTCCATAATATCAATATTTTAAAGTAAGTATGAACGATGCGTATGAATTTCGATAACCCCATAAGATCGTCAATTTATTGCCGCCAGATAATAATTCTCTTCGGCAATTTTAATATAGATCGAGACGTAAATAAATTTCATCGCATTAAAAATGTTTTAATTAATAATGCGCCCTCTCTTTGCATTCCCTGTATCCTTTCTCCCTCAATTGTTTGGATTTATAATCCAAGCGTACATTCGGAGATAATTTGTCATACAATCCTATAAGGAAAATGTTCCTGAGTTTCTGCGAAATAATATATGAAATAAGTGGGAAATCTTCCATCAATAACCTACTATTGTTCCTTCCCCCGACCTCCTGCTAGGATTTTCAATTATTGAGAGATGCTTTCATTCGCAGGAAATAATAAAGGCTCTATTGAGAAAACGCTGACCATTGAACGAGGACTCCCACGTTCTCGAATAGTAAAAGTTAACCTCGTAATTTTGAGGACATCAGGGGGTGACTGGACGACTGGAGAATAATGTTCAAATATCCACTCCACGCAAACTCCTCCCCGTCCCATTACGTTCGTTTTATTTCTCCTATTCACACATTTAATCAGACGAAAGGGAAGATAACTGGAGAAATTGGAAATTATTATCTCTGGAAAGTAGGGGCCGTGTATATAGAGAAACAAAAGCTTTCACCACATTTAGCTTCGGTTAATATAATGCTGTAACAAAGGATGTAAAATCAGTGCTTATGTACTTACTAGAAATCTACTGATGTTATAATAATCATCTATATAGTACAAAATCTACCATCTACGTTGTCTTCAAAACTACCCATCCTCAACTAAATATTTTACCTTCCACGTAATGGGACGGGGAGAATATAATGTTGTAACAAAGGGTGTAAAATCAGGTATGTGCTTACTAGAAATCTACTGATGTTATAATAGTCATCTATATAGTACATGTCACGCTCTTAAACAATTTCTCTAAGTGAAAATATACCATCTACGTTGTCTTCAAAACTACCCATCCTTAACTAAATATTAAACCTTCCACTCTGAAGCGTCACGATTATTAGAGAAAAATTTAAAGAGTTTCAGAAACCGTATATATGATTTGCTAAACAACTGCGGAAACCCGATTTCAGTATACGGAAAAAAAAGGCTTAGTTTCGAAAAGTTAAATTCCCCCTCAGTAAGGAATTGTTCCTGCTGTATCACATAGAGCGGGTAAAGGTTTCGAAAATTAAATTCTAGTTACATTCAAATTATCCTATACCCCTATACCTACTTGTGGGGCATCTGCGTTCAAGGTTAGGAAGTTAACCGCAACAACTTGAGTTGCTCGTACATATTTCAGTTACTACTAAGGTCTGAGATGTTGACGTATGATTAAATTGGGGTTAAAATATCCTGATTTTAAATTTCCGTTTTCTATAACTTCATCCGCTAAAGCAATTCTATTACTATTATCAACCTAAGAGAATAATTAATACCCTATTAATATTTTATCTAAAATTTATAATGAATAAAATTTATACCGCGTTAGGCATATTTCCAGACTAAGATTAGAGAAAAACATAACGTAACTCATTAGGAGTTGAATGTGAAGTGAATCAGTTATTGGTGAAGTAAAGTAGGTAGATCAGTTTTTTCCTTTATCTCAGGATAATAATATTGCTACTGAAATGCACATTCGATGATTCCAAAAACAAAAAGTTGCCTTAATTGAAGATAAAATTAAAACTACTACTCCCTTAATTGTTTCTTTATATCAGGTATATTTTCTTACAATATTTAAGTGTTTTCTTTCTAAATAATCTATTATATACAACATAATTTATAATTGCATCTTAAGAATGTTGCTTGTTAATTATGTAAGATATTCTATACGTGTATTAGTTTCTACTATAATTTTATTTTATACTATGAATTATTATAAATTCCATTTTATATTATTTTAACTTAATATATGTTACCTTATGTAATTACCGTTTTCATTTAATTCTTATCCTTTTTAAAATATTTGAGTGTTTGCATGAAAAATCATCTACCATATGCAATTTAATTTATAATTGTTCGTAAGGCTGATTTTACTATTTTGTGTTATATATTTGTATTATTATCTACTAAGGTTTTCTTTATATCACTGTCTTTACATTTTACTACGCCAACGTACGTAACATCGTAAACTTTTTATTTTATTATTTTTTCCTTTAATTCTCATCTTTTTCTCTTTTTATTGCTGTCTGTAGAATGTTAGAGAGTATTTGCTCGTAATAAAGTTTGCTACTAATATTATCATTATTCTTAGAAGGCCAGTTCATTCGTTTCTTTCTCTTGTTTCCTGTTTCGGTCTTACTTACCTTACCTTGTTCGCGCCTAACCCTTTTTCGGAGGGTAAGGCACGAACCTCCGGCAAAACGGCTCTTGGAGTGTTTTAAACCTCTGAAGAAAAGTAAGAAAAGTATCCCGTTTATTCTAGATCTGTAGCCGGAAACTCTGCTTGACAAATTCCTGAGCGCTGTTGCAAAAATATTATATTTTATTTTCAATTAATGATTAGTAACACGTGTTAGTAACTTCACTATGGCAACTGAGACAAGAACCAATTCACTGCATTCCAATTAAAGAGTGACTTGGACAGAAGTAGGAGATGCTATTTGAAGACAGTAAAAAAAATTACTTCTCATGCGGACAAAACGAATCACATCCTTTAACTTAAAAAGGGTACGTAATTTTTTAAATAATCTGCGAAATAAATATTTTCTGACACTTAAACTGAGAGTGGAAGGTTGAACGAAGCTCTCTTCCTTTCTAAGGAGCGGAACGAGCTAAAAGAAGTTTGTATCGATCAAACACTCAGCACCCAGCCAAACGTATCACGTACAAAAATGCAAAGGCCCTGAAAAAGAGAACAAAGGCTCAAACGATGGGAAGATCCTTCCATCGCAGCAGCCGTCACTGGCGTACGAGAATCGAATACATACTGCCAGTGGCAGAATCCGTGAGTGCCTCAGGAGACACTGCGCCCTTTAGTTTTACAGAAGCAATTGAGGAAGTGGAATGGCAGTCTTCCAGACGCCTTGCGGAATGGATGTTTGAACATGTCTGCAGGCTTATTAATGAAGGACAACAGCCCAACAAAGATCTATACTAATAGTCGGCTCACTGTGCGAATCCTATTCTACTTTATCTTGGTCATCCTTCCGTTCTTCCGGGAATCAATTTTTCTTTTTCGCTTTTCTAGGTACAGAAGAATTACTCTAGAACAAACAACTTTAAGTCTAAATTTGTAACTTCTTGCAAATGCTTAGTGTAACAATCGCAATAAATGTCTCCTTCCGTCGAAGCTGTACACCGTTTTTATGCAAATGTAGCATAAATGCTTAGCTGAAGTATCAGGAATGGAGTTAAGCTTGGACAACTTTGTTTTCACGATTCACTATGACTTCGATTTTACATCTTCTCAAGTTTTCATCCAGATTACGAGAACAAAATACCTCCAAAGTATATATTATCCGCAAAAAATACCTTGTTCTGAAACAAATAAGTAGATGGATAGACAAATGAGGACAACGAATGATCATGTGTATTGAATTGAAGCTCGAGGATTTAAGACAGCTTTACATAGGTCAAGTCTATAGGAAACCTCAAACCTTCACATCCATAAATCAAAAAAAATTTATGACATCCTCCACTATTTCATAACGTGTTCCAAATCCATGGAGCAGTCATACCAAATATAACCTTTCGAGATGAACTTATGAAACTTACTGTTTATAAATGAACTTAGTATGTACTTAAAATTGTTATGGAAACAGTTACATTTTCTCATATCATAATTCATCTTGAAACAACCTCAGTTTAAAGTCAACGAATAAGTAGAATAAACTTTTTTAAACACGAGGATACATTTGGGGGTTTCTATTGGTAACTTCTTAAGGTCAGTCCATAAGTTTATGCAAATTTACATCGTGGATAAAAAGAAATGAATTGTAAATTAAAATTTATTTTGATCTAGTACATAATCAGCATGGCATTCCTCAAGATCTCGCCATCAGAAAAGCAATCTTTTATTCTATCACAATGGAAATTATGTCTCTATGAAACTCTTATGCGTAAAATGCGCACGAACTTCAGGACTCAACTGGTATATTTGTTAAACAATTATTCTCCTTGGGATTCGGTAGCAATGCACAGAAAAAACGTGCAAGAGATCTACATAAAAATAAACTACGTATAATTGAATTAGGAACAAGAAAAGGAATTTTATCGTTAAGTAATATGAGCATAAGCATGAGTAGCAACGTGTTCCAAATTAGAGTTCCACAGCATATTGAAAAACATGATGTAAAACATTTATGGGTATATAACATAACAAATAAACGAAATATTAGCCAATATATTGAAGATGGCAACTCAAAGGCTGTGGAAGATTTATAAAATTTAAAATAACTTTGCAGAAAATAATTAAATTCGTAAAGAAAACTGAGTCCAAGAAGAGAGAAATAAAACAATGGGTTTTTCAAAGAAAGACCTATAAAAGGGAAATGTAGGTTTTGGTGGCTATGTTTATGGTTTCAGTGAGGAGGAACTGCCTCGTGCCCACACATATAGAAGTGAACTCCGTAGCCCGTTACTCCTTCAATATGTATGAGTATCACTTGAGGCCAAGCCGCTAAAACCAAGTAAGTTCGCAAAATTTTCAATCCAAAATTTGGTTTGGACAGACTCGCTTTAAGCGAATCTTTTCATTTTGTCTTTCGCAGTCAGAGTTAGCTACATCCCTGCATTATTCTGTTGCGTGCGGCGGGATGACCTTTCCTAGGGGAAATCATTCTTCTACGTTTTTCATTTCTTATTTATCCGCCTATCCGACTCTTTTTCTTTCCCTTGTCTCTTACTCTTCCGCATAGCCAGCTAAGAAGGAAGTTATCCGCGACCTTCTTTGTCTTGTGGGAAAATAGAAGGGGAAAACGCGAGGACGAATCTGCGGGAGTTCTCCGCTGACCTTCCGCTTGTTTTTGGGTGCCTTGGGAAGCGTGCCAACGAAGAGAAGGAAGGAATTTAATATATTTTAGGTTGATGATTGCCGTGAAGACTGGCAAATGCTCTCTCCACTCATTGGGGTTTAACGCTGGGGCACTTGAGTAGTAATTAGACGCTTCCTTGATCTGTGTAGAGGAGAAAAAAGAGAAAATTGGGAAACACACAAACCAACACACCGCCATAAAACACACCAGGTTTTAATATCTCAAATATTGGGACGGTGGAGGAAATAAAAAGATCAACTGAGCAGAAAAGTAAAAAAAGAAAAATGAAGACGTTTCGAAGACGAAGTGGAGAAGATATCGGATTGAAAATGAGGAACCAAAAAGAGAGAATGAATGAAGAATGTGTAACAGGAGATGTGATCAACAGGAACTTGGAAAGCATTCGTGTGCAAAAAATGTCTCCAAAAAGCTTGGACAGGAAGAGTTATAGTATCTACAGAGTAAAGTGGTAAACAAGAATGTTTACGCTTCCACAGCAACGAAGGATAGAAAGAAATACACTACAATCTTCATGATTTATTTTAAAACGTTACGACGACAAAAATTTATACTGAAAGGCAATTCGCAAGCCCACTCCATTTAAATGAATTGTAAAATGTAAGTTATAAAATCAATGCCATTATAAATTTTAAAGTATCTTTTTCTCCTTCAGATTGTAAAATGAATTGTTTCAACCGCAAGCGTCGCCAATGGGGTGGTTTTGGGGATTCAAACTCCCCCATGAGAACAGAGCAAACAATAAATACAAATATGCGAGAGTATGGCCTCTAACAACTACACAAACATCGCTGTAGATTCTCAGGGAATATATCTTAAAATAAATCAGTTTTTCTTTTAATTAAATTTGGGGGTTATGGATTGCAGGGAATGCAGTGTTTACTCCAAGTCTTTAACCCCTCCATGGACAAATCCTAGCCACCCCATGTTTTCACTATGTGAACATCCGTTTGTCACTGTAGAGTTCAGAAATATAATAAGAAAATATCAGCACGTAATCATTTACAGCAAGAAGAAAACAATCCAAACTTTTACAAATTTCAATATTTTAACGTATTTCATCCCACATCATGCCTACAAAGGAATAAGAGCAGATATTTTATCTTTCATTTCCTTTTCGTGTTTGAAGGTTGCTGTTTGCATCATGAATTCTGATTTGGTTTCGGTTATATGAAAAGACTCGACGAAAATTCAAAAATATGTATTGTGATTAATCCCCGCTTTAACCCCCAATCGGTCGCAAAATTGTTTACTAAAAAGCATAGCTTGTAAAACAAGCTGTCATGTTTCCGCAAAATAAAAAAGATGAAGGGTAATATAACGGTATACCAAAGAGAGATAATTGAGGAAACTTGACTGAATTTTGGAAGAATGGTCGAGAGAGGAAACTACACAAAGGTTAAAGAGAATGGATACATTGTGTCCAAGGCATAGAAGGAATGCCAACAGCGCTCCAATTCTCTTTGCGTAAAAGACAAAAGGAGAACTACAGAGAAGAAGGGTTTAAAGCCAATTATGATTTTTTAGAATAAAGCAGAGAAGAATACGCGTCGAAGAAAATGGTACATACATACTACTAAAACGAATGGAAAATTTGTGGATCTGGAAGTAATAAAACCTGTACCAACCCGATTTGGTACAAAATTGATCCTAAAGGTATAATCTAATTAAAAAAGCAATTAGGAATCGAAATGCAGCACACCGTCAAAACTTAACAAAGAATGCATATTGCTGTATTTCCTAAAACTGATTAACGATTAATCAATTAACACAGACATAAAGCCACTTGAGGTATTTGTTCGAGCACTTAAAAAGCGAAGCTAATTCCATTTTAGACTAGAGATATAAGCTAAAACTGTAAAATTCAACAAAATCTCGTGATCAGCAAATTAATTCATTTAAACAAGGAATGTATAAAATGAATATTCTTTAGCGAGATATGGTGGAATTCCATTACAAATAAAATAATAACAATAACTTGTACTTTCCACAAATATATTTTGGTTAGCAACCACTGACTACATAAGACTTACAAGAGAGAATTACCTACGAGTGTCCCTCCCCAGTCCTTCACGCATAAATTCCACGATAGGGTTTTAAACCTGTCGAACCACAATTTTAGTGACGAAGAAAACACATTCCTTCGACATGGGCTTAAATACTCCCCACCTCTACCCAACACCGCCAGTGATTTAGTGAATCTTGTAACAGATTGTGAAGTGGCTACGTCGAAATATCCAATCTTGAAATCAAAGTGCAGTGAAGTTATTTCAACTCATCTCAATTATCCCCTTAATACCACGCGCAGTGCTTTCCAAAACCTCCACTTGTTGAAAAACATTCAGAGTGCTATACTGCAACAGGATTTAATTTTCACCAAAGCCGACAAAGGCAATTGTTTAGTTATCCTAAACAAAAGCGATTATACTAACAAGTGCAACCATTTCATCTCTTTGAACGACTTTTCAAGTGTAGCACAGGACCCCACAGTACAACAACAGAATCAGGTCAAAAAAGCTATTGCTGATTCTGG
>KZ308264.1:730160-778746 GCA_000376725.2 Ladona fulva
TTCAATTTAGACACCATAGAGAAATTTCATATCCTTCATCACCTCCACCATTCACATTCGTTAGCCAATGAACATCTTTTTACAGATAATCCTTCAAACCTCTTAACTTGCCTTTTTCACTCATTACCACCTCCACCACCGGTCAACTTTTCTGCTGGACCTCCCCCTCCCCTACCCTCCAACTGATGGCTCCCACATGTCTCCCAAGACCTTTCCTCTTCCCCCCCCCTTTTTTCCCTCTCCCTGATATGTGGTCCCTTATATTCCTATGTTCCACTTCTTCCTTTGCATTCCTAAGCCTGAAGATGAACTGAAAGTTCGAAACCATTGGTTGCTAACCAAAATATATTTGTGGAAAGTACAAGTTATTGTTATTATTTTATTTTAAGGAATGTATGCAATGAAAAGAGAGTTTCAGGCACATCTTGAAACCAAAGAAAGAATATGAAGGGAAACTATAACTAAGATTACAGACAGAGAATTTAAATTTCCTTATATATTTCTATAATCAATCATTGGAGAGTAAATTGAAAATAAATATCAATATTGCTGATTTTCTGTTGCTTAAAAACTTACATCATAAGTTAAATTATGCATTACGATGGTCTACAAATTTTAACTACTTGACTACTTGACATGGCACAATATGTATGGAGGCTCGCAAGTTACAAATGTAAATGTCAATATCAAGCTCAGTAGAATCTCTATTGTCCGAAGACTGACTAACCGAGGTTTCGTATTATCCGAAGTACATATTTGGCTGCTTTGCCTTTTTCACCTGCAAGCACTGGCAAACCGCTGTAAATTACTTTTGCTGTAACTACACCTTCAGCATAGATAAGCTAACTTCGGCATAGTAATCTAGATACAATTGGTAAAATTAAGTGAGAACTGCATATTAAAAATTGACGTATATATTATGAAGGAAAAGATAAATGATTTATTCAAAAATATTTTTACATCAAAGTGGTTTTTCACTTATTGCACTTATACTTGCAAAGCATGAAAATAGCGTGCTTGTATTATAAGTTACGTATGCGAGACGTAACTTTATTTATAATTTACGTATGAGAAAGCCCTTCTGTGTCATCCGATCCTGTGTTTTCGATTATCCGAGGTGGCTCCGCTCCAATAATTTCGGATAAATGAGACGAGCGTATAAAAGTATTTTAACACAGAACACGAGAAACATTCAGAATTTCCGTCCCCTTTTCGCTGGTGTAAAGCATTAAAAAAAAGTTTAGCGAAATAAATTTATGGAAGAGAATCAAATAAACAAAATCAACGTCAGGAATTTTACAGTTAAAGAAAAACGTTCCGTTGTATAAAAGTAATAAAAGTAAACTTCGGAGTTGACGCGAATTATTAGAAAGCACGAAGACCAACAAATGGTGACGGTTCAACCGGATTTAAATTGCGGAATCTTTCCCAACGCTGTTTGTGCAACGGTGATATATTTGGCTTCATTAGCGAGGATAATATCAAATGTTAACTGAGGAGAGGAAATTTAGCATCGGAGGTTTGATTTCATCGATTTCCAGCACACTGTAGTACGTGATGCACGGATGAAGAGCGAAAGCATTTCACTATCTATAGCTTCGGAGCCAGAAAAATAGAGTGTGGATGACAGACGGAAAGCCGTTGTTTCATCCGTGCAGCTGTAATCCATCGGAGTCCGATTCTACGTGGTCGATCCCTTTCAAGTAGCGACGACACCCAAACAAATCGGAAAATAGACTTTCTCGGCGACTGCGTTCGAATAAAAAGGCAAAATGAGTTTTATTTCGAAAAATGACCTTTGAATCGTAAAGGATTCGGAAAACGGTTGGATTTACGCGGAATGGAGTTCTCTTACTTAAAATGTAAGAGATTTTGGAAACATTGGTTTTTGTAAATATAAAGGGGTATGCTACATAGAGAGGAATTATGGAGAATATTTAAATTGTATCTCGTGCGAACGTATTTCAGCATCTTTAAATCGCCTCCATGATCGAATGCTTTAAGTACAAGTTTTAATATTTCGTAACTTTTAAAGGTATCGCAGCCTGCGTCTGACATTCCTTCCCTTACTTTGCTGTTTATTTATGTTCAGTCGTTGCCAGGCAAAACTTACCGTTAAAAAACTTATTCGCCCACATGAACCATCTCTCATCCAGATTTATCAACTTAGATTTTGCCATGCAAATCAACATTTCCGCTCTGAAACTGTCAGCTATTCTTTGCTTAGGAATCAACACTTCAAAATTCTTGAATAAAATTTCAATAATTAGAGAATTGATAATTATAATAATGGATGGAAATTCTAGATTAGTTTAAATTTCCCATTAAACTGAAAAAATATAGATCTTTATTTTGTTTGTGCATCCATGCGAGACTTTAAACTTCAGTGGGTGACTTTCTCCAAAATGTGACGGGTTTCGGTTGGAATTTACTTGGCTTTTTTGAACTTAAATTCATTATTAATCATGAATTCCTTGGAACTTCTTCTTCGAAGAAAGCACGAACAATGATGCAGAGCATCATAAGGGTATTATAAATTGCATAATTTTAGTTTAAACAGATCAATGTGTCGTAACAGTTCTGCAGAAGAATCTGTTTGAGAACGGTTTTTTTTTCCTTTGGAAAGGCTGTAAAAAACTATATAATTATTGTTATTTATTATTATTTATTAGTTCCCTATTTATTAGTTCCCTATTTATTATTTATCTCCAATAAGGCTCATTTTTTATAATTCGAAACATCAGGCTTTAAGAAATTACTCTCTTCTCGAGATCAACATTTTGATTCCTCACTTGCTAAGCAGTTTTTTCTGAACGATAAGTTTATAAGCATTTAGAACCGTGAACCTATGAAATCACCTTTCAATCGCTTAGAAAGTGAGATAACTATGGTTAAAAAACAGTGTATGTGGAATCGAAACGATATTGGAAAGATTTGTAAATATGAAACAAACTCTCGGCAGAACTTGCACCAGTTTTGCCTATCCAGAGATCAATAAGTGACATTCTTATTCAAATCTACAATTTTTAGCATTCTGAGCAGATCATTACATTATTTAAAAATGGTGAAGATTTTCTTATGACTGCTCACGCGCTCGTCGGAGAAGTTTCCCTTGAAATTCTGTGAAAACCGCCGGTGGAGTTTACGCCGTTTACGACTGGTTGCCCTCCGACTGTTGAATGAGGTTTGCTTCAAATTCTCTTGCCAACAAACGCCTCCTTAACTTCTCTCTTCTGCTGAGCCTCAATTAGTGCTCATACAAGACAACTGGGTCCTCATTAACAAAACCTACGAAGGATGACCTAGTAATTAACCTACGGCTAATGTAGAGTAGCTACAAGCGTGCTTTCTGAATACTTGCGCTTTTAAATCCTTTTCAATCAGGTTCAAGCACACTCACAGTGTTAAATGTATTATCAAGGAGCTCTCCACGAAAGTACAGAGAAATAAATTATCGATTTCAGAGCATAGCTCATTGATTAGGCAGTTACTACAGTATTTGCAGTGGGCTTATCCATTTGTTTTGTTCATGACTGACCCGATTTGGAAGTATGATCCAGGATAATTTGTTCCTCTAGTTCCGATATGGACGTAAATATCCGATATAATAAAAATCACAATATTCAGAGATATCAAAATAGAGATTATCTAAAATTATATTAATTTTTGATGTCGCATTCCCATTAATATTCGACCACAAACTCATTAAATTATCTAAAACGGAGCTATGATTCTATTTAAGTTTAAACTTTATAAAAGTTTTACATGACTCAGATATCATTACCATCGGAATATCGTAAACATATGTCGTAGTGTTCATAAAACTGTATTTCTTGAGGATTAAGGGGCACCCGGTTAGCCAAGTGGACAACGCGTTCGACTTCAGTGAAAGCGATCCCGGGTTCGGATCCCGGTGGGGCCCACGTGCGAAATGACCCAAGCTGTCGAAGCACTTTTAACAGTACTACTACTACTATTGAGGATTAAGGAGAGGTGAACTTCTTTACACGAAGTCGTGCGGCTGATCCCCAAGGAATAACAATTGTGGAAAATAGCGACATGACTGGGACTCGAACCCAGGTCTCCAACACTCCCGGCAGGTATTCTAACCGCTGAACTACGACGCCGCGTCTCTTCCACACTGTTAAGGGAATTCTTTGTGAGCAAGCCGAGCAGCCTTGGGTTTATAGTTCCATCATAATTGACGTAACCAATGACGATATTGTAAATATCTATGTATAGTGATTTCCATGGCTTTTGTTATTTTTGGTAATCTATAGCTTTTATTATTTATTCCTTTTTATAGCTTCATTTCGTTTTATTACTTTTACTGCTAAATTGACGTAACCAATGGTGATACTGTAAATATCTATGTATTGTGCTTTTCCCACTTCTTTTATTATCTTTGCAATGTTTCTTTTCTTGTATTTCTAATCGATCTCCTGTCCTCATCTTTTTTTTTCTCTTTCTTTCATATAAATGTACATTTATTATGCTTTTTTATATTCTTTTCAGTAAGGTTGCAGTCACTTTTCATTTTCTAATTTCCCCCTCTTCTTTAAAATTTTAGATGCTACTGTCTGTAGGTTTCGCAGGTTTTTCACGCCCCCCTTCCTGTGGGCGTTTTCCTGCAGGGTTCTATTTTTTCCTGAGTGCAATAGCTTAGGTTTTTTAACCCGCAAACACATCTCTTTGTTAATTTTCTTTTATTTTAACCCCATAAATTATTTCTTTTCATCTTTGATGACATAGGGTTAGATGTAAGAAGAGACTTACTAGTCTCAATCTCGCCCTGAAATAAATTCGATTATTATTATATTATTATATAAGGTTTAAATGGCTTAGAGACTAGTTTGGTCAATTTATAAATTTAATGCAAACATCCCCTATACACCGACGATCTGCAAACCTACCTAGATTTGAGCCCAGATGACTTAGTTCTATCCCAAAACTATCTAAACTGCGCCCTTGCTGAAATAAGAATACGAAACAGAAAAATTTTCGGAATTAATCCCTCAAAATCTCAAGCGTTAGCTATAGGATATTCTAAATTATTGAAGTCCTCTAAACAAACTTATTTTCCTATCCTGTACTTAAACAGATTACTGATTCCTTTCTGTAAAACGGTAAAAGTCATGGTATCCATGTTAACGAAACTCTAACATGGTCTGATCACGTACTACAAATAATCTTAAATAAAGTAAAGTAAATTCTTCTCTTCATACCCTTAGACGCCTTGAAAACTTTCTCCCTCCCCCTCTTCAGCTAGTGAACACGTTAATCATGTCACATTTCGACCGTGGAGATATTATTTACAAAGATTTAACAGTAGATTTATCCAGTAAACTACGTATACCCAAAATGCTGCAGTAAGATATATTTACAATTTAAAAAATCTACCATATACCAGAATCAAGCAAATATTTCTTGGTTAAATCTGTCGCGGTGTCGCGAGAAAGAAACATATTCTGTCATCTACTTATAACATCTTAAACTCAAAGGTTCCGAGTTTACTACATAATATTACTACACTACACACAAATTAAAGCTTGGACGTATAAGATTCAAAATACATGATCTCAAAACCAGAGACTGCAAGAAACTGCTTATTCCTCAACACCGAACAAAAACTTTCCATAAGCAAGTCATCGTCACAGCCAGCGATCCCCGAAGCACTTCCTCCTGAAATAGATTTCTCGATTTCCTCTGCTTCCTTTAAGAGAAGATGTCACAAATATCTCTCAATTAAATAATAAAGGAATTTGAAATGCCACTTTCAATATACTTACCCCTCCAATACTCTCTATTTAAAAAAGAAACATCAGGGATATCATACCTTCTTATTATATTTGCCCACTATCATACTATATTTTGTCTCCATCTCTGCCGTCGTTGAATATTATTCTTTCCTGAACGCAATTAAGGATCCACATTGGTGAATCTAATGTTTTAGCAGCTACAAGATAAACTTGTATTTTATATTTAAACCTCTATTTTATTTGTTTTGTATTTTTCTGTGTTCAAATTCTTCTGGTGTGGACACTTTTTCATACTGTAATATATGAATTTTGTGTTCCGTTTTTAGTTTTATTTTTGATTTCTTGGTAAATGTTTTTCCTCTTTTTATTCAGATTATATGAATAATCTTCTTTGGATTAAAATTAAGCTATTTTTATCAGTAGGCTTCGTCGGTTTTTAACATCCCCCTTTTGTGGACGTTTTTCTGATGTGGAAATTTTTTCCAAATCCCTTGACTTCAATATTTTATCCTAAAATAGTTTCTCATTTATTTCTCTTTTTACTGCTCTATCTTTTCCTTTTATCGATAACAAATGGGTTAGATGTGAGACGGGACTTCATAGTTCCAATCTCGCCCGCAGTAAAGACGTTTCAATCTATATGTTTGCAAGCCTTAGTAGAGAATACATTCCATTATAAATGCGACCAAGCAGTAATGATATAAAATAATTAGTAAAACGATTTGATCAAGAAACCGTTGGTGGTAATATAAGTGATAGGGAGGTTTTCGGAGCAAAATATAATGGGAGCTTTAGTAATTAGTGAACCCCTAAAAAAAACTGGACGAGAAGAGAATTATAGTTCGTTAGCTAACTTGAAATGAGGATAAATGTTTAAAATAGGATTTAAAATTCGTAATTTTTACAATAGCTTGGGCCAAAATGTTCCTCTTCCTTGGTATGAAATAAAAGAGTGCGGCTGGACTGGATTAGATACTTGACTATTCCAGAGGTGAATTTCCAGTTTCATTTACTAGGGAAAATGACTACCAATTTGAGAAAATAACACTTCTCGGTCCAAAGGGTACCCGTACTATGATGCGAATTCGTCGCTAAAATTTGGCTCTAATTCCATAATTGATGAATCCCAAAGTTTGATATATTCAAGGGAGAAAAATCTTACAAAGTTAAAACAAAATTTAAGATTTGAGATAGCCACAGATCTAATGAGGCATTGATTCACGTTAAGTTGTGATATAAACCGGAACAATGATGGAGAAGGATTCAACGTTGAACCCTAGCCTTACAATCTTTCCACATGGAACCATTAACCCATGATAAATCCTTTAAAAGGGAATTAACTTGAGAATGATCATTCCCATTGTCTATTCTACATCTCATTCAAGGTCAGCACCGCAAGATATTTTAAATGATGGAACGTGGGTTACATGTTCTCCATAAGAAACTCCCGATAGAAATCCATACCCAATCATCCGCCTTTTCATCGACGTCACATCATTAGTCAACGAAGTATTCATGAAGGTTAAATGTATTTTTATAGTTTTGGATCACCTTACTACAGAAAAGTTGGAGTTATTTCAATAGCAATATGATACCTTCGCCCTTGAACTTTGCTTTATAATGTAAACATGAAACCAACCAAGACATCAATAAGCTCAATAAACCTAAAATACTGTTACATTCGTTCAATATTGTTTCAATTAAATTCACCGTTGGCATATTTGGGTCAGCAAAATGACCTATCTTCCACCAAATGTCAAGGTTTGGCCACCGCTAGCAGAAAGGAACTTTGTTAGTCATCAGCTGTTTGGGAGCACTATCAAATAAAATAGAAAGCAAATATCTTATTCCTCATTTTTCGTCGAGACTATCTCTTTCATCTAATGCGTCCAAAGATTTTAATAGCCAGCAACTTGCCAAAGATATTTAATACTGGAATCGATCCGGAATTATTAGCAGTACTGTTAAAAGTAGTTTGACAGTTAAGCAAATCGTACAGATGAGGGCCAAAAGCGAAGACAAACACGCTACCCGCTTGCCTATTCAGGAGCCCTTCAGATTTATTTTCACGGTGAAATTATATTTAGGAGTTGTTTATTCAGAGCTATCCGAGGTTATGCACGGGAAAATACGACACATTACGCAGCAACGAAAACAATTTATGGGAATGTGAAGAAATAAATAACCTTAAATCAATACAATAATATCATTTACGGCTCTACAACCCACTGTGGGTTTTAGCTTCCTATATTATATGCCCACATTCAGCTCTTGTTAACTCCCTCCATCTTACAACTCCCATTGTCTACAGATCTTCCTCAAAACCCTGCAGCCATCTTTTACGTGGTCTTTTTCTCCTTCTGACCCCTTCCATCTTGCTATTAAGTAGTACTTGGGGCATCCTGTACTCTTCCATTCTTTCGACATGGCCCAATTATGCCATCTGCAGTGACTTGAAGAACCTAGCTTTATCCTTCCCTTCACATACTTCATTTATGTCTCTGTTCATTCTAATTCTTCACACTTTCCGTCTCTAACTGGGCCATAGATTCTCCCTATAGTTTTCATTTGAAATATAGCAGTATTGTATTTATAAGGTTCTTTGACAGCTGAGGTTATTATGCAAGTTATCAGTATCCCAGGTATTATCCCAGGTATTATCCCAGGTGTTATCCCAGGTGGTATATTTCTACGTCTTTAATTTTGACAAAAAGAACAAAAAGAATTAATTAGTCTCTATTAAATAGCAAAGGATATCATGAGAAGGTAAGTCGTCCAAGGGAAATATCCTTAGATTTTTTGTAAAAGACCAGCCTCTTTCATAAAAGAAATAACTTTGTTTATCAAATTATGATCGTCACCAAGGATATATTTCAGTGTCTCTGTAATTAAATATTTCCTGTGTTAGCTGGAATAATTTTGGCATCCAGTGAGTATATGCTTTATAGGAAGATGGGAGTTGCACTTGTCAAATTGAGGAGATACGCAGGTTGTACAGAAGTATGAGTGTGTTAGTACACTATGTCCAATCCTCAAACGAGTTATGACTACTTCCTCCTGTTTCTAACGGAAGGGCCCCAAGGTTTAACGCTATCTTTAATTTCACGCAACTTATTCCCATCTAGTGAGGACCAGCGCAGTTCCCAAAAGATTTGAAATCTTTTGAGTGTTTATCAACAAGATTTCAGGATTTTCCGGCGAAAAAATTGCTGCAGGTAAACTTCTTGGGATGTTAACTAGGTCGCTTAACAGTATATAACCGATGCTTCGGCTGCTGACCCCAGCAGTCATCCTCAGGGTGCCACTCTGACGTGGACAATGTCGGTCATGCACAGTGAAGCGACCCGGTTTGCACCCGAAGAATTAATCCTGCATCTACTGATTGTTTCTTCATCCTTCTTGGACACACTTTATATAGATACATTGTTCCTTATGTTCCGACGTCCTTTATCAGAACTCTCTAATTTCCAATCTAATGTTGCTTGACAAAAGAGTTTTTTTGAGGGGTGATATATTTGTAAAATGGGTTTTGTTACCTTCCACTACCCTTTAGTTGATCACACCAGAAATACCATGTAAATATCTTATGCTTAAGTACGTAATATCTTACCTATTTAAATCTTAATGTTCAACTATGTAAATATCGGTGTAATTTATTATCCTCTTTAATGCGTTGAATTAATTGTTCCAATACAGAGGACTTTCTCGGTGAAAGAATAACGATTGACAATCAACCAATAAATTGTAATTACGTTGCAAATATCATAATAAAAAAGGTATTTTAAACGGACCTCATTGCTCGGAGGAAATCATTGAATTGCCATTTAAAATGTAAACGATATACTAATAAACACATGTGAAATAGCTCAATCATTTCCCGAGAAGAAACGGGCATCAAAAAGTCTGACAGGGATACGAACCCAGGTCTTTCCCTTTCCGTGTCACTGCACTAGCCATTGAGCTATCTTGTCAGAACTTTTATCCATGTAATTTATCAGATATCATGTCTAGCAAGATAGCTCAATGAATAGAGCGGTCGCCCGGAAAGTGGAGGACCTGGGTTCGAGTCTAGATACCGTCAGAATTTTTTCATACTCATTTCTCCTCGGAAATATTGCGTATTGTGATCTCAATAATTATTTCAAGTACAGATACTAAAACCATCAATGAATGTATGAATATATTAAAGTGATTAAAAGAGGGAATGAACACGTTCAGTTACCCGAAACCTGTCAGATTAAAATTAAGTGAATGTAATCGATGTGCGAAGGCGTAACTTTGTGGAAAGCCACATGAATAGGCAAGAAAACCATATTTTTCCGCAAGATTTATTCGGACTACCTGTTTTCAGGTCACCTGATGGTGCTTCTACGGAAGTAAAACCGGTAGTCCGAATAAATCTTGTGGAAAAAACAAAGGTTTCTTGCTTATTCAGGAAAATGTATCGTACAATATGTACAATAAAACCTATCAATAATAATAGGATGAGATTAAGGAAACCTAAAAGTATGAGAGTCGTTGACTAGAAAGTCGATACCGATACCAAGAAATGACGTGAATAATAGAATATTAAAGAAAAGAAAGATGTAGGGATTGGGATATGAAGAGTGAATATGGAAAGGGGAGATAAATGAAAGGAAGAGATGGCGGCAGATTGAAAGAGTCTTTTCCAAAGAGGCTTTTGTGGCTTCGCCCACGATTCGGTGTAATGCACATAAGGGCCCCCGTTAAACCCGTACGTTTTGTGTGCAGAATCCAGTCAAAACATACGAAAGTAAAAAAATCTCAGTTCTCATTATAATATATATATGAGTAGGACTTTTTCTGCCATTATTTTTCAAAATGAGCATTATTTTGATTAAAACAAATTCAATAATACATAGGGTTATTAAAGGAGAAGGAATGAATTTTCAAATACTTATGAATTCCAATTCCATAACACATGGATAAAAACAATTGAAGTAAGCCATTTAGGAATGTTACGATCATAAGACCTGTTAAGTTCGAGAATGTAATTGAAAGAGTACTAGAAAACCGATGTGAAAGAAATGAAATCCGAAAAACTGCAAAACTTTACCATAGGGTTATTAATCTTTTAGTAAACAAGAAATGTTATGAATTTAAAGTAAATCTATGGAAGAAGCTACTAATTCGGTCTCTAATTGATGATGGCCTATAGGGTCGAAACCATGGTCCTGGAATAAAATATAGTGATAAAGTGTTCTTCTTTCGTTATTCCATCTATCGAGGAAGCCTCGACCATGTGGAATTCCAGAACGAGATAGAGAAATATCACTATGTAACGATTACACTTCAGTAATTGCTGCTTAAGTGGAATTGTTACATAATTATACGTAGAATATTTCTGTATCCCAATTTTAAAATTGTTTGACTAATAAAAAAAAAATATTTCCATATATATCTACATTTCATCGTTTCTAGTTATGGTATTGTGCAACACACTTTCTGACTTGTAAATTCTCATTCAACACACTGCTGTATTCATTGCATCATTACCATATCTTACTGTGATATTATGAGTTATCTGACACCTAATCTTACCGCAAACTCTCATAAGGTAGCTGTAATAATTAGATTCTTCATACGTCCCGTCTTGACTGGGAGAGTACAGGTTTTAACCTACTGTCTCGATCATTTTTTAGTCGTCCCGGTTAGAAATAATAACCCTGAAGAAGAATATAATGAAATATATAGTTAGCTTAATGACAGAGATCATTCACAAGCAGCTAGTGCTACTACACACACAAATAAGTGATATAATAGTATGTGAAATTAACTCAGACTATGTTTTAAGGCAACGTCCGGGTTTGGTCCCGGTTTTACACGCAACAAATTTTTGAAGTCCCGGCTTTTTACCGTAAAAACATTGCAACTCAAAAAATATATAAATATGAATGGGAGTTGTAAGCAAGATATCACGAAATGTAAATTGTAGCTAATCATTTGGCTGAACACTTTGAATCCCACCCTCCGATCGGTCTTTGACTGTGAAATACCAAAATCATCATTTCCTCTATCATTCTTCAGATTCGTGTAGAGATCCTTATTCTTTCCTGGTTCACTGAACCCATTCCTCTCTCAAACCCTTTGACCTTTCTTTGATCACTTCTTTGATGTTGAGATCTCTTCTCAGATGATTTCCCATCCAGTTAGCTTTTCCTTTTCGTATGATTCCCATTATTTTTGTATCCCCCGATTCTTTACACCCTCAACTCACTGCTGACATCTCTAGTCTCCTGAATTTATCGAACTTTTTCCAAGGCCATGCATCCACCATTCATGTATAAATCTATACAACTCTCTACACAACTTAGCATGGCTTTATTTGTAATCTTTCAGATGGGGTGACTCCACAACATTTAAACCAATGAAGAAAAGGAAATCCTATTAAAAGGTATTTTATCCTGTATTTTAAGGTGAATAATGAAGTACCTACAGATATAATTTATAAAAATGTACGAAGCCATTCGATTTTTCAAAACACTTTTCAGAAATTCTTCGGAGAATGATTCAAAGGTAATACACTAGTAGACACATAGTACTCTGTTAGTGCGATAAATAACATCTTGATATCCTGGAGTGTACCAATTTTTCTCTCATATTCTTCAGAAATGATCTTCATGACAATGCAAATCATATAAATTGGGATTTATTTCTCGCGAAAATTTGTTAGATACATAGACTTTACAATTCTGAAACGTTTTCCGATAGTTTCAGTTCACGATGAAAATCCTATGGTAACGTCGATAGTATCGGAGTTGACTGCGTCCTTGCTGTTGATAAATAAAGCATGAGATAAAACGAGTGTTAAAGAAAGCATCGTTATGGCAGGTATCTCAAAAGTATAGGATTCTAACTGTTCCGCAACCGTGGGAATTGCTTTACGGCCATTTTTCAGTAATATGACCCGAGGATTATTGAGATTCAGATCGCATTTACGAATGTTTAAAGTTGAACTTCTTACGTTTAATCCAATCAAAACTCACCGTATGTGAATTAATCGCTGCTTCCTATTAATCCTTCCTAATAATGAGAGAAGCTTGATGAGATTCCTACCAGAACATATGCTGTTACTGAAAAATCAATTTTTAAAATCTCACACACGACCGAGCGGTTCCCTATTTCTGGTGCCATTTACCTGATTTAATTACTGAAAAAAACGTCAAATATTTGGTGGTCTGCCTTACCAGACATGAAACCGAAAGACATCGAAGGTGTCATTCTGCTTAAAGTTTAAGTTATTCAGCTTGACGTGTTTTTACTGCTAGGAACACTACAGCGAAATGATTTTGATACGAATTCATTAACATATTTTCTTCAGATATAGGCCGATGTTTCAGTACTGAACTGAAACTTGGCGATCCAACAACAGTATCGAATTCCTTCAAGATTCCAAAAGAGGGGGGGTGATTGTACTTTCTGATGGAAAGCGTTCGAACTGATTAAAAAAAAACTTCAAATGGGGTCATCTTTAAGTTATATCTTTGAGTTATTTAACAAAATAAAATTGATCGATAAAACAGTATTAATTTGAATACTGATCAATAGCTTAGATACATTATCCAAGGCTCCATTCTTAGTGCGCAACTTTCATGCTTATCCCTTATTTTGTCCTCTCCTCGAAAATGTTATGGCGGCACAAATATTGGGGTATTTTTCACACTTTCTTTTCATTTATTCCTCACAAAACTGGGGCTGGTTTCATAGCACTCGAGTTAAAAAGAGCGTTCATCCTGCATAGGAATCCGCTAAATAACCTTTCCATATATTAAGTCTAAAGCTTCATCTACAAACCAAAAGTAAAAGCCTCACAAACCGGCCATCCATCCTATTGTCTATCGCCGCGTTGGAAATATATATAACACACTCTTTTTGCATCGCTTCCATTTGTTGTCCGAGTACTCCTGCATCGAAAAACAAAGGAGCAATTTGACGAATGTGTACGGACGGCCAACTATGCGAGAAATAACGGGGCTCTCGTGTTTTACGAGAAAAAAAGCAATGAGCGGTCCAACATATTAAAGCTCAAATTGAAAACGTGAGTGCTGATGGGTTTTTATATTCACGCTAATCCCGATTCGGGGAATTCTCTCGCGTCGCTAAAGTGTTGCGTGTCGCTCGCTATATGCCGTTGCTACTGAAATTAGGGGGAAGCACCTGCAATAATTTCTGTATACCGCGTTTTTAGCACATAATAATTTTTTGCCTTAGCGCGGGATTAGATCGGCGAATCCATCCCGCGTAGAAAGATGAATATGCACATATTTCACTGAGCATTCCGGCCTAATTTTTAACCGCCGCCTGATGAAGATGGATTCCGCTACTCGTTTTTCATTTCCGCCTCAGCTTTGCGAAGATTTAAAAACAAAGGGTGGGATTCGTTTCGCCATTGTTTTCGATTAAGCGGGTGATACTGCCCTACGAATTAATTTGCGTCGGTATGGGTCGGTATTACATCCTACTGCAAGTGTGATATGGGAGTTTATTCTAAATATTATTAATTAGCGTAAGATTAACAATTACAATCTGTATTACTCTCTTTTATCTGATATCTCTGGTTTTGCTTATATGAAATTTTAGAGCGTATTAATTAAATACGAGGCATGGCGTTCAACGTAATTAATCCTTCATAAATTTTAATTATATACTCTGANAAAGAATCAGTAAAGACTTAAATATCTCAACGTCTAATTAAGATATCAGTTTCCTCTTATTTATGCCATTTTCAGGTAGGATTTGTGTGGGAAACCTGTCGCCCAAAATATTTCCTCGGTGAAGAGTAATTTTATTAATCTTAATTTATCATTTTCCCTTTGGCGTATTAGAATTCAACACATTGATCTTAAGATTATTCTATTCTAAACAGTTCCGTTTAGTGCTTTTGATGAAATATGAGGATAATTAATATAATAATCAACAATAAAAATAATGGGTAATAATACATAGGTTGAATAATAATGCCATAGAATTATATAACATATGAATAATAACTAGATAATACATGGATTGAAATGTCTCCTGGCTGACTTTAAAATTCGTAATATATCACACTAATTGTAGCGACAAATTAATACAGCATCTCATGTACTACTCAGTAAAAAATGACATGCGATAAAAATATTTTATATTTGGGTTATAAACAAAATTCGCCGAAAAGGTAGAGGAGGTACAGTGCAATGGGATATAATTAATTTATGACGATGACTAAATTACAGAAAATTGATAAAATTGTTCCTTCAAATATAAAAGAATGAATGATAATCAGTATCGATGAGCTTCATATGTCCGACGCTTTTTGAAAAATTAGTCTTTCATTCAACAGTCAAAAGTGATGGATGAAAGCACTTCATAAAATGAATTCGACGGATGAAATCAGGCACAGCTTTGTCATATCGTTACTACAAAATATAAACACACATAATTAATTGAAATTATAAGAATGACAAAACCCTAAAGGCATTCATTTTTCTTGAAGTGATATGTTTTTGTTGACTGAATTATTTCCCACCAGTTACATCACTTTCCGTGGAAAAAACAAAGTTTTACGTCAAACGCTCTCAAGAAAATTAAACGTTGGAATAGCTTAACGATATGGTAAATAATAGTTTAACTCTCGATAAAATACCTAAAGAACAGAGGAAGACAACGAAGTCCTGGAAACATTGGAGGGAAATGAAATGTCGAGATAGTTCCAAATATATAGGAGGAAAATGCTGACAATTCTGCACCAAAAACTAAAAAAAATCTACCGCGCAACAGCCCACGCATGGCGCAGGCCCAGCCAAGCGGCATTCGTATTCCGCGACTGGAGATCAGCACATCGACTCCCACGCAGTTACCGAGGTAAGGGAGTATCTATATTAGATATTGGGATGTCTATCGTTAATTTAATTGTTAAGGATGCTTGATTCGAGCATCAATATCGCCACCGCCGTGATACAAGTTTATCCAATTTAATAAGAAACATTTAAATCACAATTTTTTTTACGATCCTATGTCAATATCTTAACTTCCATAAAGAATAGCATCAAATATTTCCTTGGCTGTGAACCAAACATATACAATACGCAGCTTGAATACGATTTTTCATATTTAATAGCTGTAATCTTCAAGAATTGCTTACTAGTCGAATTTAGAGAATGGTAATTTGGGTAATTTTTGCTTCTCAGTTAATTTATTTAGGACATTTCTTTCATATTATTCCTTCTTATTCTAATTTTAAAACGTTTAGCTTAAGCAGAATTGATCTAAAGTAAGTTTGATATCAAATATATGGTTTCTGGAGATATATAATTTTTCATCGATGTTTTTGGGATTTGAAATCACTGAAACGTCGTGGGAATCTCGTGTATTGGACAATCCGCTGCCGTTTTACCTAGTGTATTGTTTACTATACTTTTATAATATAATATTAACCCATGTAGGATTAAAGAGGAATTATAAGCGCCTTTCGGACATTCGAAATGCATCTATTGGTAGTGGAAATTATTTTGAACACATGATATATGATGGTAAGTAAAAGCACTGAAACGGACGTTAATGCTTAAAACGGTAAAACATTTATCGTTTAAAACTATTTAAAGATAATACAGCAGCCTTCATTAAGTTCTCCCTTGGTTTTTCGGAATGCTTCAACAGAATGAATTAAATTTCTCCAACCCGACCCAATAATAGGATAGACACAAGTAGGATTTAGAAACAAACGCCAAATTCAAGGTATCCTCAGGAAATTATATCCTTCTAGATAGTGTTCATAGGATCACAACGATGAATATAGCAATGAAAGAAAAAAATATTTTACAAGTATGAGTAGTATTTATTTATTTATCGTGTGGCTTTACACATCAGAATGAATTAAATTTGAAAGAGATAACAAAATAAAAATTTCATGAATTGGTGCAAATCTAGCTCGCCTCCTCATGGTTCATCCTGGGTAACGCTAAAGAACTATTATGCTAAGAAGCACATGTCATGGCGGCCGGATAAATAAATTGATCTCTTGGCCAATACACATTTCATCCTCAATATGTATGAAATGACCAATAGATGTTCTCAGAGCCAAATGACAGGAAATCTTGGACCCCACTATAAGGATTTGATCAATACAGATATCAATACTGATACTGATCAATACAGTATAAGTAGTATTTAGATTCTTCAAATATTCGCGGCGGGGATGTGACGTCGACGAAACGCCCCTTGTCCAGGAAACTCTCCGAGTGAAATTCTCTAGACCAGGGATTCCCAAAGTGTGTCTGTAACTTACGATTAATGATAATTTTGTATGAATTTCAGTTCTGAATGAAGTTATAACATGTTAAAAAATCAGGGGCTTTTGATTTTATGAGAAGATTGTGTTTTCAATAAACCCTTGACTCTTACTTTAATGAAATTAATTATTACTAACATTTACTGACAGAAAAAGTAACCTAGGCGTTCCGCTGATATCATAGAATTGATAAAGTGTTCCGTCGGAGGAAACGTTAGGGAAACTCTGCCCTGAGAAATATAGTGAAATGAGAAAATAGAGACAGATTGGACGTTCACCCTGCATATATTCTTTCTTATGTATAGATAAGAATGAATCCTGCTACGAAATGCAATTACAACGGGATTTGGCAGCAACAGGAGGGGCAAGAATGAGCTGTTGCATCAAGAGAGATTTTTCGCATCTTGCGGCAATATTTCACCCAAAAAACCTGAGGCAACTTAAAGAGATTAACAACACCACGCGTGGCTCGTGTTAACGAGGCAGCTAAGGTATTACGGATTTCTCTCCCTTTAATGGCTTAAGCGGCGCGTTTTCACCTTTACCATGAGCTTAAACGAAAGTTTCTCTCAATGAAAACTAATTATCCTATGGGATTTTCCAAGACTTTTTTAAAAGTTAACTTTCGAATTTTTCCCTCGTAAAATTATTTCCTTGAGCGATTTTTCGCGAAAAACGGGAGCCTATTTTAATCGAAATTTCAGCTTTCATTAGTGAAAACGTTAGAGAAAACAGTGAATAATTAGATAGAGCGCCTATAAACCTCAAAAATTATTGTAACACAGTATTATCTAATTATTGTTTACAGTACCATCTCCCTTAGTCAAATCATAATCCTATCTCTTCCAGTAAGTATGTAGAACGGAAAAGAAAAAAAGGGGAGTTTCTGTGAATGACTGCCATCTTCAGATGATTTGTAAAAAAGCTATAACTTGTAGTTTCCTTTTTTTTGATGGACTTCCATAACACCTCGCCTAATACAATACCTTAAAAATATAAGGACCGAATTTTTTATAGGAATTTGTATACGGAGGCAACTTATGCTATTTTTTCCAGCAGGTAAATGAGCACCATCTTATCCGAAATTCTTTCCCCGTTGTTCACCGCGAGCCCTACCGTCTTTTGAGAGTGATACCGACTGCCTAACTCAGAGGAATCCACGCCGCCCTCCCATATCATTCGACCAATTTAACCTCTCTTAAATGCTACTACTCTGCCCTCTCGATGTCGATTAGAAATCGTCGTAATTCTTATTAGGGGTTGAATAAAATTGTGTTTTATTCTTGCACACATGGAAAGAATCAGTAAAGACTTAAATATCTCAACGTCTAATTAAGATATCAGTTTCCTCTTATTTATGCCATTTTCAGGTAGGATTTGTGTGGGAAACCTGTCGCCCAAAATATTTCCTCGGTGAAGAGTAATTTTATTAATCTTAATTTATCATTTTCCCTTTGGCGTATTAGAATTGAACACATTGATCTTAAGATTATTCTATTCTAAACAGTTCCGTTTAGTGCTTTTGATGAAATATGAGGATAATTAATATAATAATCAACAATAAAAATAATGGGTAATAATACATAGGTTGAATAATAATGCCATAGAATTATATAACATATGAATAATAACTAGATAATACATGGATTGAAATGTCTCCTGGCTGACTTTAAAATTCGTAATATATCACACTAATTGTAGCGACAANTAGTTATACGAAATGAACGTATAAATGTGAGTAAAGAGTAGTAGTTGATTTATTCTGCGATGTAACTTACTTTGATTATCATTTAGTAATTTGAACTTTAGTAGGTAAAGCATTGGAATCCATAGTCGTTATTTATTCCATCTCCGCTTTATAAGATAACATTTTCCTTTCATCGTACGCAGAGGAAATTTTGTATTCTTAAGAATACTCGGTAACTTCATTTCGGCGTAAGTAACTTTCAAGGTCTTCGGGACCATTTTGAATGCACACAAAAGGAAGTTAGAAATATTACCATATGAATGCTAAAGTTATCGATTTTTATTCTCATAACATCATCCATATGCGAGTGGTAAAGTTATAACTTTCGGGAACTTGCTTTTTCGGCATAGATAATACACTAACCGTTTTCTACACGCGTCACCGGAATGTTACAGAAAATTCTGAACGTTGAATGTGCGGAAATCATACCTGGAGTCCCTATTTCGGAAATACGCATAATCATTATGGCAACAAAGGAGAGATAGGATCTCCGAAACAAATTCCTTGAGCAAAACACGTTCAATGGTCGGTTTAAGGATGCTGTACCAAGAACGAATAGTACAAGAGTAATGTCAATGGGAATAGGGCTGAAATACTCATGCGAGGCCAAAGGTACGAGCAAAGCTAAAGGAATATACAGTAGATAGTCCTTTAAATACATCAAAGTAGGTAAACAAGGACGGAAGAGGCTTAATAGGGATTAAATCCAGAATAGCTTATTTCAGATGCACGGTCCATGCGTTTGTGGAACGCATTCGTGGTATATGGAACTGAAGGTAGATCTCCAAAGAAGAGGAGCAATCACTGTTGAAAAATACATTAAATAAGTCAGAGTATGAAGTAGGCAGATTAAATGAAGGCTAAAAAGTTGCAAAAGGAGGGAAAAGAAATAACGCCAAACGGAGAAAAGAAAAATAGTATCAAGATGGATTAAATCACCAATTAAGGTTCAATAGAATTGTAAGAAATGTGAAGTAAGTAGAATATTGAATGGTGAAAAATATCCTTCCTTATTTAATATAAGTTTCTTGAGTGGGAGTTACCTTTCGGATTCCTGTACATTAACAAATGATGTTAAATATGAATACATCGAAAATCTTTAGCACCCGCTTTACTGCGATACAAGTCTGTTAGTGAAGCATGCCGCCGCTATTTAAACTCACTAAAGCCACGTAGTTATCTATACAATTTTCCTGTCCTTATTTAACGAGGAAGTAGAACCTAGAATGAGTTTAACATCGCAGATTTCTGAGCACTTTTTCTATAACTTCGTGTCTGGGGGAAAGAGTATAACTTTTTATAAGCTTTTACCATACGTTTCTCCCTATGAATATAGGAAACCGATATTTTTTGCGCTGCGAAAGAGCGTTTGAACTACCTTATTAAGTGATCCACGCTTTATTTCCCATCAGTTCATTATAAATGAATGTTTGAATGACCTCGATAATATGCTTTAATAAGCTTCATGAATATCACGAGGAGCTATTTCAGTATTCCTTTTGTGATCGGTGAGCTGAGGAATTCAGGCTGGAGCAATCGGCTTTCGAATAAATCTTTCTCTGAAATATTTCCACCGTGACCGAAACAACTATAGCTAACTTCTTTTATGTCAATATACGTTCCACATTATTTGTCGATATCAACCAAGCGTGTAGTGGAATTTGGTCGAGCGGCTAGTTAATGGAAACAATGAACGGCTCGAAAATGGATAAACGCTTCACCGATTATTAATTTGCTCTCCCTTCAACTACAGAAAGTAATTATTCCTGGATATAAATTAGGTCGTCTCCCCAAGATAAGAGATCCCCAAAATGCATGATGCATTCAAATTTTCTTTCCCTTATTTTAAGCTAGCATGTTGGCAGAGTTTATAGGAATATTTTACGGCTTAAATATAGCGGTTTTTTGATGAGTTGAATTGAAAACTAATTTTGTGCCATGTGTTACCAGAAAAAAAATTATAGAATGAAAGAAAATAATTTCGCGATTGACATTTACCCAGCAGTGACTTGACTTACTATCTTCTTTTCATACGAACTTATTTCTTGCTAAATTTTAACCTCTAGAGATATTTTAACCTTTAGAAACAAACTTAATTTCGAGATACGAACCAAAAATCGGAAAGAAATAAGGGAAAACTGGATGTCGAGGTACAAACTTTTCGACTTACGAACTTTTTTTCTTACTCCATTTTGACCTCTAGGTACCGTCTTAGTTTCGAGATACGAAACGAAATGATAGATTGGAAAACTAGGTTTCGAGATACCAACTTATGGAGTTACGAACTCCGATCTGGAGTGACTAAAGCTCGTAAGTTGAGGTAAAACTGAATTCCCAATGAATTTATTCCTCATAGAGCCAGAAAATTGTTGAGTCATTGGTTAAAGCATCAGCCCGGAAAGCGAAAGACTCCAGATTTGAGTCCTGGTCCTGAAAGTATTTTTTATGTCCGTTTTTCCTTGGGATTTTTCTTATCTGCAAGCCTCGACGTACAAAGTTGCCTTTGCCCTTTTCCTTATTTTTTCATTTGGCATAAAACTTTTGTGGGCAGTATATGGAAACGTATCTACGACTGATTTAATAATCACACAATTTCCTATAAGTTCAATTATAAAACTGTCAAGTGAGCATTCATGGTGCTGCATATTCTTGAAAACAAAACTAAAATCAGAACAAAACTCAAAAGAAAGAAACGATGAAAATGAAAGTGCGAGATACACTTTGGAAATTTGATGAACAGCTAACCATGGATATAGTACACAAAATCCTTTGAAACCCCATCTAAAAAGGCTTATTCCCTCATTCGTTTGCTTTCGGAAAATTTTCCTTGTGTCCTCGGATAACCAAGTGGGTAACGCACTTGCCTTTAAGGAAAATGGTCCCGGTTTCAATAACTGGTAGGGGAAAATGAGAAACTTCCTCGCCTGTCGAAACATATACAATTAGTACTCTGTGTATTCTCACCATACGTTTTGCTGCGTATCATATGAAAGCGTAAGGGAAGTGTTAAAAATTTCTATAACTCATAGTAACACTAGAAATGCTCATATGCAGCTCTCATAGTAGCGTTTTCAATGCTCGTTTTCGTATGAAAGTTTATTCATCAGAAAATCTGTATATTTTGTTTTTAATAAGTTGTGTTACAGAAATCAACAGATTTTCTTCTACGACATGTTGCATTTGCTTTTGGGATATGGTTGTTCAAAGTATATGACTGGTGATTAGTCAAAAACGATTTCGTCAGCTTTCTTTGGTTCTGTTTTACTGCGATTGTATGAATTTATCCCACGTCAGTCACAGTAAATATCTACGCTTATGAAACAATTCCTAGTAACAACAGGTTTGACATGTCTTCGGATTAAATTTATTGCCTTAAAAACTTTTATTTGTGATAAAATGATAATACCTTTTCAAAGCTAGTCGCTACTACAATTTACTAGCAATGCTGTTCCACATGAAATGTAAAATGTTGCATTAGCATTAAGGCCGATTCTTTAAGAAGAGGGATAAAAAATTATTTTTCTAAAATTTGATGTATGATAACTACCAACTATGATGATGATAACTAATAAAATTGATTTTCTGCTCCAATTTTACATTTCATTTTAAGCTTTGTTAACATATATTTTTATTATTCATTTATTGGTACTTATCTTTTTGTATTTGACACATTTATTACTCTTATAATATATCTCATTTTGCTGAGTCCTACCTCTCTGAGTTTAATTAATAAATTAATTTACACAGCGGATAAATACAACGTTTTTTGTTCAACTCCAAATTTCTCAATTTTATTAAATTATCTTTTTTTAATCTATCATTAGAGAATATTTCGGAATTGCATAGGAGAGCTTCATTGATCACTGAAAGAAAGTGGTCCTTCTTAAGTATATCCCTCTTTTAGTATTACTTTTTGTTTATTTTCAGTCAATTACACAATTTTTAACTATTGCAATACTTGACTCCAAATTAATGCTAACATAATGGTTTAAATAACTATGATTAAGTTTCACAAAATTCACATAAATTTCATAAAAAAAATTCACAGAAATTCACAGAACATTTCACATAAATTATTTGTGAGAAAATTTAGCATATTTATTCTAACCATTACTGTTATGGTTTCAGAAAGTCACGGCTTTTTCTATTGATATTATAACTTCCGCTAAATTTTCAGCTAAGAACGTACCTATAATGTAAAATGTATAAATTATGTATTCGGAAGTTTATACTTTGGTTTGCGGTTAACAAAATGCGTCTTTCGTTGGCTTCCACAGCGATGACTCATCAGTGCTTATGATTCGGAGAATTGAATGCTGTCTGACGCTTGGGTCCAGCAAAGATGCAGTTTCTATGCTAAGCAATCCACACGTGTCAAGGGCTTATCGAACGTTGAATTGTGAGGAATGATCTCGTCGTGAAACACAAACAGATTTTTCGGAAATGTGCGTCTACGTGAACATTCAAATTATTATTTATCGCCGTCCGGAGAAATGCGTGAGATGCGACGTTCGCTGGGGATCTTCATGCACGTTCTGTATCTCGGTCACGAATCACACTAACTCACGTTTAGCCTCCCCCTTCGATGGACATCACTGTGGGAGTATTCACTGAACCTGCAGTAAATGGATCTACACGCATTTAACTAAGGATATTCAGAATACCCCGTGGATGTATAGACGAAATATTAAGTTTTAAATGTTGGATAGCAATCGTTCATATCTCAGTCTGACGTAGCAACACATTTAACTATCATATATTATATAACATATCAATTTTATTAGGTTTACGGAAAATTAGCGAGAAAATCATATGAATAGCTTCAGTATTCGTTCAAATTCATAAACATATGCAATATACATTAATACTTCATTATTGATTGTTTAACAATAATTGGCAAAATACTTCGTAGAAATTATTTAATAACTCATAATTCACTTGATCAACTCTTATAGTTTTAAATGGAGAAAAAGCTCACATTCTTCTCAGCTTCCGTTGAGTGTGATTTTCGATGGAGTGCAAATGGCATTAGCAGTCGAGCCACAATAAAACCAATGCTACTGATTCTCAATGGAGACTATGAGAGCCTCACCCTTAACTGTTTTGCCCTTTCGAAAACCTCAAACATTGTACATCTTTTCTTAGAGCTCATAATTATTCTCCCAACTTAGATGCTTTTTTCACTGGGGATCCCTACCACATTAATTCATTATATTTTTTGGGATAATTACCATAAGCTCCAGATAGATGAAAAGAAGGTACAAGGAAAGACAGTACTTTTGGTTAAGGACTGTCACGACAAACAAGTAATTTTACCCCGATATTTCAGAACATGGGGTGAGAATTTTTAGAATAAAGAGATTATAAACTAAAGTTTAATTTGGTCTACGATTTCATAGAAAAAACATTTTCGGAAGACAATCAGGATACCCTTTGTTCAATGGACTAACTGGTGCTGCGAGGAAAAACAGGAAAATTGATGCTGGAACTAGGCGCTCTATGAATTAATTTTTCCGCAAATGGTATGCGACAGTAACCAAAAGGGGAAATAGTTGGTATTTTCAAAACAACTAAGGTTATTTAACACCTATAAACTGCCACCGGGGTTCGAACCCGGGACTGCTTCCACCAAAGGCGACTTGGCAATCACGGAGCCGGAATAGGGAAGTAGACAAATGGTGCTTGCGTTAGCTCCGGTTAATCGACACAAACAAAATGCCATCAAAATCTTCCAAATACCAACAGAAAATAAAGGCTATTAATCAAAAGTCGCCACTCTTCTACGGCAATGCCGTAATAATGGAACCGTTTCCTCCTAGTTAAAATAGCTCCTTTCTCCTAGCGGAACAACGGTATCCTTCCGCATGTCGTTACACACCCTTTGCTAACACATGCACCCCGTGCCACGCGCCAGAAGGCGACCCACTGGGTACATACATATGTAGATATTGATAGATATCATATTGCATGCAGATGAAGTTACATAGCTTACTACGCAAAGCATTGCTCTCTATACCTTCTAGGCACAGAGATCCACGTAGCTCAGCGATAAAAAGTGCCAAATTACTCCGTGCCAGTTATCGTCAACCGGACCGAGAATTTTTCCGGCGCGAAATGGAAATAGAGTTACTTCCGCGAGGAAAGCAGCTTCCCCGCCTTATATCCAATCGAACGCTTTCTCTCGTAATCCTTGGAGTAAAAAATGGAAATAAAGCCCCATTTGACGTCCGAGTGATCGGTCTTACACCACGGCGGCGTACCGCTCTCTCCTCAAGGGAAACATACATCAAAGTGCGACCTTATTCCTCCCGACCGGGATGTCCGCGTATCAATTCCCAAGATGTACGACCCCTGCAGTCGCCGTACTCTATAAGCCTTCTCCAAAGCGCAGTTCGCTCTCTATAATACATCACAGGAACTTCTTTTTAAACTCCACCCTCGTGCCCCTTACGAAAGAAACCGTTCCTTTCACGATAAGCCACCTAAAATAACAAAAAAGCGACGATATCTTCCCTCATTATCTTCCGCCTCTCCATCCAACGTTCTTCTTCCGCATACACTCTTACCCATTATGGTTCGCTCGTTAGAAGTTCTTCGTTTGCATAGCTTTTAAGTTTCGACCTTTTCTTCACCTTTCCCTATCAAATCAGTTTGCAGAAATTAATGTTTTTCTTGTAGATACATAATAATAAATCCCTATGCCATGGAATAATTTTCTTTGAATTTGTGACAAACAGTAATTCCTTATAATGGTTTGGGTGGCACCTAAAAAATGTATAGCGGGAGACTTAATGCCAGTTATCGTATCGCTGATTAGGGAATATTTATCATAACCAATTTCTTATGATTTTAATTTTAGCATTGCCTATTAAATATTTCATATTAGGGAGGATGTATTAAAGCTTTTTCGTTAGAAGAGACATTTCTTCTGATAGATCAATGGAAATCATTCAATTTTTTGTTGTTTTTTTCCTCCTTAATAACTCCTTGCGTGGGAGCTCTTTTGTATCGGTTTTTTTTCTCCATAAACCTTTAGTTGAGGAGCTCTTCTCCACAACCCAGACCTTTGTATTTTTATATGTATCTAGATCCAGTTTGTATGTATTAGTATTTATTTATCTAATAAACTGCCTATTAGTTTTACTCTACTGTCAACATCAATTACGTAGTGGAAATGTTTGCCATTTTGTTTAGATATATTGATTTGTTTCTCTAAATGAAAGTTAAACGTAGTCAATTGTTTTTGGCTATCAGTTTAATATTATTATCATATAATATCTCCAGAGTTTAGGTGGAAGAGAGGCCATTTTAGCTTGACCTCGCCGTAAGAGTAAAATAATTGTAACATTAACAGTAATACTTTGAGAAAATCTCAACGACGAAAAGGCGAATGCCTTTCTATGGACACTTAAGAAAAATGGAACCAGAAAGAACCCGAAAAAGGATCCTCTTACTCCAGGAAAATAGAAAAACACAAGTCAGATGGGTGAAAGAAGTTCATGAAGTTGCACGAAAATGTAGGATCAAGGAAGAAGATTGAGGAAACAGAGTAATGCTCAGAGGAAAGATTGCAGAGGTGAAAGATCTGTCCGCAGAAAAAAACAAAAGGGTATTCTCAGAAGCAAAACAAGCAAAAGTGAGCCAGAGAATGAAAGAATACTGGAAAAGGACAGAAAAAAATGTTTAAGTGAAGAGAGTTGTGTAATCACAGCCCATAGATGGCTGAAACGAAAATAAATTAATAAGAATAATAAAAGCCTCGTGAAAATCGATACTCATGATTCTATTTCTATTTGTAAGGTGTTTTTCTGTTGCTAGGGTGTCCTCTTCTTCTGAAATGTCGTGTCCATTCCACGAACTCACGCTTGAGCATATCAATTTTAAAATAACCTATTCCTTGAAGTTTCAATGTTTTCTGAAAAGTTTCTTCTGAGAATCAGCATGCATTTTCTTCGTGCGATGATGAAAATCAAAAACGATGATTTATTGCGATTCAAATTCCATTCCATCCCACAGCATGAGGAGTTAGTATTTTATCCCCATTCACCTTCTGCTGACTTCGATTCTTCCACGAATTCTTCGATTCATTTTATTCCGAGCTTTTTCTTATTCAATCGGCAAACTCCCACGGCATCTTTTAGTCATTTTCGAGGCTTTTCGTTGCGTTTCGAAGAAAAGGGCCTTGTTTTCGCCTCGCCCTCTGTTCTTCTTTCCTTGTTTTCTTTCTCCCACTTAAAAAAGCGTCTTTATTTCCGTCTTTAATGGGTTTTACGATACCTCGATCTCAATTTTCTTTCGGCGTCGATTCGTTTGATCGATGAGAATACCGAAAACGCGTCGCGTTCTTTGGGAGACATTTAATTTTTTCATCCATTCTCTCGTTTTTCCTCGAGTCTATCGAGAGCATAATTCTCCGCCGACAGATTTAAAATGAAACCTTTACGTAAGTGACACATTTTCCACGTTCGACCGTTAGGGTGTCATGAAGGAACTTGACCCATATTCTACTGAATGCGTTCAGTTCTTTTTAGGATCCCGCTTGGGCTGATTTGTAGAACGGACCTTGGTAGGAGCAATCCTGAGTTCAACCCCGCGAGTCGACCAATATTCCCGAATTATCTAGGATTTAAATAAACATACAGTCACAGTTAAACAAGTGTAACCTTTTTGACTGCCAACAATAGACTAAGATTTCAAAATGGCTGCCATTAACAATGTATCAATAAGACTGATTAAAGAAATGAGATGGTACAGAGAGCAGGGGCACGATATGTTAAGAGTAATTTCAAAAGAACTGCAAGTGTAACAGAAATGTTAGAAAAGCTAGGTTGGGAAACTTTAGAAAAGAGAAGGAAAATTTACAGGTTAGAAAACTTATACAACGCTTATACTGGCAAGCCAGCATGGTCAGATATTCAAGGATAAGAAGACCCACTTACCTAAGCAGAAATGACCATATATATGAAAAAGAACCTCCCCCTCAAAGGACTAACACTGCAAAATTCTCCTATTTTAATTGAACTATACTCGTAGATCAATGGAACGCTCTTCCCGTAGGTATATTTGAGCCATTTCCTCCCCGAGTGCGTACCATCAAGGCGAAGTTGAGTAAATTGTATTAATTGTTAACTAAATTCTGTTAGGGTTGGCTGACTTTCTGTGAATCGTGATGATATCCATATGATTATGAATCGTGAAGATGTATTTCTTTTATGAGGTGTGATAAAATTTGTAGGAGTTGGGTTATACGTCTTCACTTCTGTCAGAGGGAGGTTTTTCGTAGGGTTTCCCTCCCTCCTTGGGCAAATGCCTGACAGATATTGTGATCTCCCCTCAACTTATACTGTCTGATCAGAATGAGGACTAATTATCTTTTACTTGACTATGCACAACTGTATGTATATATGTAATGTATAACCACTGCCACCATATGTTTAACCTACTTGTAGTGTTTCTGTGATAATAATAACATGTGCAGGAATAACATGTTAGGAACATGTGCAGCAATATACAGTAAGAGAATGTTGACAATTAGAATTATACAGCCCGAGAAATTTTTAAAATCCGCTTTTTTTATCACACCTCGTGAAAGCAGGCCATCGAGCCCTGAAGTTTTTCGCTCCGGTTAAACGGAAAGATCAATCTTTGCTCAATTTCACTCCGATATTCCCGAATAATCCCGGATGTAAATAAATATAAAAGTAGGCCATTGAAACCGTACTATTTCTCGTTCCGGTTCAACGTAAAAACCAAGTTCTGTCCAGCTCAATATTCCCGGATAATCCTGGATGTGGATGAACAAAAAACCGGCTGTCGAATCCTAATGTTTTGTTCCAGATCAACGAATAAAAATATATCTGTTCCATTCCAGTTTTTTCCTCCTTCCGACCTCGAGCCGGTTTTATACGCTTAGGTCATATATTAAATCTTTCTGAAAGTTTGTTTTATAATTTCCTGCATTTTTGTTAATTTATTCTCTATAGAAAATGGTATATTGATAAGAAAATGAGGTGCGAATTAACGCTTCTATATTAGCAGGTATCTATCATTGAGAATAGCGATGGAACAGTCCTATAATCAAATCATACTCCATTTCCACTTCGATCTTTTGGTTATTAATTTTTATTTATCAAATCTTTCTTTTTCGAATGAACAAAAGAAAATCTGAATTGTCTCTTCAATAAACCGATAAACTCAGGTTTTTATCAGAGAAATATAAAACTCCATTTAAAATTAATTTGCAAAGGTTGAGCAAGAAAGAAAAGTATTCTATAGTTAGAACGAAAACGACGAAGACTTAAATTATCGGAAAATTAAACTAAACAATCAAAATTGAAATTTTTTCTGAATTTCGAGAAAATTTCCATCCTGTATTTAATCCTTCCATAAGAAATTAAGGAAAATATAAATAAATAAATATTTATATTTATTTATTGATTTATAATGTAATCCAAAGTTTACAAAGGAGCACAAAAACATCCAAAAAGCAAAAAGATACAACAGATCGTATAAAAAATAAGCTAAACATATACCCTAAACACTTACATACGCGTAAACAAAACATATGCCTGTAAGATTAAATAAAAAATGGAATAAACTGAGGAATAAGTGTTAGATAAAATAGCGAACATTTTTCATAGAGTACGCTATATAAACAAGCGTTACGTCGCATCTAAAAGCAAACATATAAGCACCGATACTGACAAAAATAACTTACAAGTTTTGAGTAGTTAAGTGTTTACTGTATGTGATTAGCTTATCATTTACACAATGTGTTATATATTTTTACTTTCTGTATGTTTTATTTTACCCTCCTTCGCCAACTTCGCATTATACTACAATTTTACGCGAATCCTCGTTGCCTGCAGAATATTAATTAAAGCGCAAAGGAGGATGGCGAATAAAAGGGGTAGCTAACCTGCCTACTCCAAAAACAAATGGTGGGAATACTATATAAGTATGCGTGAGTAATGCTATTAACGCTAACAGTCTTATGAAACACTAATCTGAGTCATGTATAACAGTTATCGATACGCAAACACATATTTAAATGCTAATGTTTGATCTTCAACTAATTGTTTAGCTGAATTGAAGAATCAAAAAGAAATTTTATGTAAATCTCTCGACGCAACTGCAGCATCTCTTCTATCCTCTATTTCCTTTCGCATCTCTCTTTCCATCCAGTTTCCGTGCAGATATTTCAGCGCAGAACGCCGACGCCCGCGAGGAAATATGACGCACAGGTATCGGAGCAACGCTCGTCATAAAATGGTCGAACGCTCTCGAAAAAGCTGTCGGATTAGAGCCTAATTCTATTATGAGAAGAGAAAGCGTGAAGGAAATTGTTCTCGTAACCTCAGTTCTCTCGGTAATAGCTCTCTTAGCAGATTGTTTTTCGTCTCGCATCATTTGGTTCGCTATTCGAGAAGCTTTTTTCTCTCCGCCAGCTTGAAACGTTTTACTCAACGTCTTTGCTTGAATTATTGCACCGCTACCAGTTCGCCTAACTTTTTCGTCACCGCTCGCATATTAATGCATAAGATAATGGCTCGCGGCTGAGAGGTTGGGAAATGAGAGGGAAAATGTAGGCCAAGAGAAACTCGAAAAGCGGGGAGTAGTGGAAGAAAATTCAAAATCGCTTAGAAGTGATCAGCAAATCACGATGCAGCTCGTTCCCCAAGGACACGAAAGAAGAGATGTTTCGACATTTTAAAGGAAACGAACTGAATCGGAGGAAATAGAACCAAAACAGTGAAATACTAAATCTTCACTGTTATATGAACCATTTTAAGATAATGGAAAGAAATGTCTCTTGCACTTACACAGATTCTATTTATGTGACATGTTCCGCTAGTGAGTTGGCATCATCGGGAACAGCTGATTTGCGATTCAGTACAAACAAAAATGTTAGATAGAGAGAGAGAGAGAGATAATTAGACCCTTTGTCGGCAATGTTATACCCATGCGGACCTCTTCTCCGCATAAAATGGGGGGAAAAGGAGGAGAAATTTTGGTGAGGTGAAGGGACAGAGTGCAAAGAGCTTGTTGGTAAGGAATAGAAGGCGTGTGAGGTTGGGAAAAACGTTCCTATTAGTTAAAATGTGATTGTTTGGAAATAACACGATATCCAATTCCTCTTGGATCTCCATGATAATGCTAGATCACTAGCGAATCATGTCACATTAATGAAATCTGTGAAAGTGTAGCAGATATTCCTTTTCCGCTATTATGGCCTTTCACGAAGAAACACCTTCGCATATTTAGTTAATTTTAAGGTAGATAAGATGCCTCGGTTAAATAATGTTATCTAACACTTTATCAGAAATATAAATCAAATATTTTTTTACGGGCTAAGTAAGGGTTGGTCAATATTCCAATTAAATGCAATAATAAACTATAATGACAAAATATTACAATTAACTATTCTAATAAAAAAGATAAGAAATTATAACACGCCTTATGGTGCCAAGTCACCAAAACCCTTTTCCTTGTATAATAATTGTGTTCTCTAAAATTCAGCGGCAGCTAATCTAATCTACGTCTACATAAATATCCTGCAAATTGCAGTTCGACGTATGGCAGGGGGTGTAAACACCAAGTGTTCGAGTTACTTCTTTAATTTATTGTTATCACGTATCGTCCGCGGAAAGAATAAATGAAAAACGACTAATCCTCGCATCTATTTCTCTTATTTTACCCTCACTGTCGGATCTGCAGAAGTAGGATGGATGTCGCTTAATACCGATTACGCCTTTCGCTAATTTAATTTCCCTGAATTAACCAAGCAATCCCGGCCTAGCTTCAAATCTCCTTTCCTTTAATGATTCTCAACCTGCGTCTGAGAGCATTTGCGTAACGCTTGCTTTTCTATCGTAACAATTTTTAAGGATTTGTATCGCCTTGCGCTGCTCTTTCTCGAGTTCGCGGGTACACGTTTCATCCGCTGAATCCTATATACTTTCTTTTTTAGGTCTTTATTAAAGGCGCGATTGAGACTGAAAAGTCTCTTCTTCCATCTAACCTTGCGTCAATGATTTCATGTACATAAAGACTTGTGTGTAGGTGAAAAGAAATAGAGAGGAAAACTTTAGGAGTGGATGAAAAAAAAACCTAAGGTGATATTTTAGGAAAAAATATCCACAGCAGGAAAACACCCTCAGAGAAGGGGGGTGTGAAAAACCTGCGCAAACCTACTGATAGTTCATGCTAAAAGATGTTTAAGAAAGCTGTGTATAAGAAGGAAATTACAAAATCAATAGTAATATACCAAAATTACAAATTAATAATAAAATAAAATCATAAACAGGAAAAACTGCAATAATAAACCATGAGGAAATAATTGATAAAACAGAAACATCAGATAACACATTCAAACGAAATTACAAAAATAAAATAACATAAAAAAAATGTGGTAACTGCAAGAATACACTATGAGAAACTGGTAGATATCGAATATCGAGAGAATATAGAAAATGACACTTACTAAAAAGACATGAAAAATGTAAAAATTAATTAAAATAGTACATTAATGAATACGATTAGAAATTTTTTTTTTTTTAATGAGGACCTAAGAAAAAGAACAAAGGACAAGTAATATATAAGATTGTGCAGTGAGAAACGACAGTCATCAGAGTGTTGATCAGTGCTGAACTAGCTATTATGTGGGGTTGAAGGAGAAATATCAATTGAGTGATTGATTCACTAGAAGATGAGAGAGGCATTTTTTCTTCAAAGAACTGGTTGAAATAGATGATTTTATATGAGGCGGAAGGGCGTTCCAAAACTTAATGGCAGTTACTACGAAGGATTTGTGAAACATCTCCGTCCTGTGAATTGGAATGAGTAAATTGTTTTTACCCCTTGTATTGCAGTTGTGAATCGATTCTAAGCTGACAAATTCAGCAAAGAGATATTCCGGAGTTTGCGTTCGCAAGATGTTGAAAGCTGACGTTAGAACATGAAGTCTTCGACGAGGTTCGAGTTTGATCCAAGATACTTTCTTGAACGCATCAGAAATATGGTCATACTTTTTTAAGTTAAATATAAAACGAACAGACGCATTTTGGGCACGTTGCAACTTAGAAGCTAATTCTTGCGATAAATCTTGGTACACAATGTTAGCGTAATCAAAGTGAGGCATGATTAATGAATTTACCAGTTGAATTTTAATAGAGGGCGTTAGGAAGCTTCCTAAGCATCTGAGGGAATGAATGGAAGAATAAACTTTTTTACAAATTTTCAAGACGTGTTCCAACCACGTAAGACTGTTGTTAATGCAAACACCGAGATTATTAACAGAGTTACAGATTGGGATCTCAGTATTGTCCAAGATGAGCTTTGCATTGATATCTCCAGTAATTTGTTTTAATAACGTAGGATATCCGATAATAATAGCTTGCGATTTTAGTGGATTTATTTTCAAAAAATTGTCCTTACTCCATTTATTTATTTGTTCGAGGTCATGGTTCACGTACTGAATACATTCTGGAAAGCAGGTAACCGTAGAATCGAGATATATCTGCAAATCATCGGCGTATAAATGATACTTGCTGTGTTTAATAGCTAGCTTGAGAAGCTTGAGGAATATACTCGCCGTATATTCCAGATGGGGCCTAACTAAATTGAAATAACATCGCCATCTTACCTTTTGATTGCATCTACCGACAATGCGCTTTATAAAACCGAGCTTTTTATTTGATTTACCGCAGATTTTTCGTATGTGTGTGCTCCAGTTTAAGTTATTAGTGAGAGTGAGCCAGAGTTATTCAACTGACTGGACTACATTTATATAAATTCCATTAATTTTTAACGTAGTTATGACTGTAAGAATGTGGATTTGGGCATATGTAAATGGTATATGATAGGTATACGTACTTTCTTTCTGGATTCAATGCACCAGCTATAGTAATTGAATGCGTCACTTTTGCCATCATAGATTGGCCATCACTAGACAATGTCTTCTTGGCCCAACTACTATACCTGCACTGTTGTTTCTCCCTCAAGTCACCCTTTCCTGTTTTATAATACCTTGCCATGTAATGTACATTTGCTAAAGATATCTCCTTCAGATGATGGAACTCATCTCCTCGATCATTCGATATCTTTATTCGCGTTTTTCATGCATCGTTCAAAAGAGTTGACATTAGCCGTGGGAATTCTCTAAAAATAGAGTTATATTATCCAAAAAAGTGTGGAACGTAATCCTTGAAACTTCAGATCCGAAAGAAAAGTCAACGACATTATCTAAAGACGACACCACATTCTTTTTTTCAGGACTGAATAGTTTCCGAACAAAGTGGTGATGTATTTCAATTCTACAAAAGAAATCGGGACTGAGGGTGATAGAAATGATATCTGCACACCTTTAAAATGAGGTTGATCTGCTCATTTGCGATCAAAGAAAGATATAGATTCGAGGATTTTGCCGGAAAACCATCTGCGAAGCAAAAAATATCTTAGCGGAAATAACGGAAAAGCTACGATAAATTGAGAAAGCTAATGCGAAAAAGTACAAGTCTGAGGGTTTGAATGTCAGATTTAGATTTCAAAAACTCAGTGATTGATATTTTCACCTGCCCTATACTTATCTGTATCCAAGGGAATATGAAACGGAAAATATTCCTCTATTAATCGAGTAATTATTTTAAATCGATCATCATAACTATCATTGTATCAGCAATTCTTTATAATGGATCACCAATACNATAGTTGGACTCAAGAACAAAATTTCCATTAATTTAACAAAAATGTCATTCCATAACCTCATTTCAAACAAATTAATCTCGATGACAGAGCTTTCCTAAAAATATTATGAGAGTCTGGAAACTTTGAAAAATGTTCCTTGCCTAAGAGATTTCCCCGAATTTCATTGGATTTTACATATAACACTCGCACTTCAAACTTCATATCAGTATTTTAAAACCATTTTCCGTAACTAAGAAAGGAAAAAATCAATCTTTGACATGTTAAAAAGAGGATTTTTACCTTAAGAATAAACGGAATATTTAGACCAAAAAATTTAGGCGAGGAAAATATATAGAAAAAGAAAATTAATGTAAAATGAAGAAAAACGAGCAAAAATAAGGTAATTTCTATAGCAATTTAATTGGCACTGTATTGTATCGATTATCGATGTAGTTACCGATTTTCGATAATTTATTTATTGGGAACTATTGTAAATTTTTCATTCTCTTACTTCCTCAGAAACGACAAAAAATGTCATCAAACCCCCAGACAAAAGTGAGTCTTTCTTCGTCCGTCAACCAATTACTGGAAGGGGACTCATCGGTGGCATTTGTAAGCAGTCGCATCTCTTGAATGAGTGGAGTGAAACCCTTATACAAAATACGGTATGAATTAATTTTGATTCTCTATCATCTTAAACAAGTCCCGTTACGAAATCGTGGGACAAGCTAAGTAGTATCACTCCTTGTAATTCTTTTCTTAAATAAGTTTGTGTCCTTCGTAAATACGTTTATGTTGTGTAGTGTAAATATAATTATGTTATGTTAGATATGTTTTCAAATAAACTGATAATTTTAAACTAAACGAAATATTTTAACTTTACGAATATAGCAGTACCTCATGAAGAAGATTCTCTTAAAGGGAAACAAAGTCACAAAATCTTGAAATTTTGAGCATGAGAAGTGAAGTGTGTCTAATGCTCTATCACTCCTCCTCGATTTATATTTATTGGAACCCATCCATGCTGATATAAAAAGAAATTAATCTTTGTCATATCTTACAATCAGGCTAGACTGATTACTCTTTGAATTCCGACCGGATCTGTCTTTATCCTAAGATTTAGAGAATGATATATAGGACAGGATTCCGGAATCCTGAATCCTAGGGTCCCGATCCCTAGGTACAGCGTAAAAATTGAATAATTTCATGGAAAAAAATTTCATGCTGTGAAAAATAAAAAGAAAGCTTTTCTCCTGAATTTTGAAGATAATTTGAGGTAGATCAAAATAGATTTCATCCAGCCAAGGTTTTCTCAGTTGAATAATGAGAATCTCATATCTCGAAATAATTTACCTTTTATGAAAAGTTAACAAACAGTACGTACATCATCAAATGCCAAAAAGCCATAAACCCCTCGACTTGCCTCGATAAAAGCAAGCTATTCTCTATAAGTTAAGACATCTTTAGAAGGTATTCATTTTATATACAGCAATTATTTTTCTTTGGTGCAAAACATTACCTTATACAAGCGATACCATTAAAGAAATCTCTTATTTTACTCTGATCTTATAACAAATTTGGAGGTACTTCAATCTCCTGCAGGCCCTCATGTTTAGTACTTGTACCGTCAAAACCTTGCCTCCTTTTCTTGGTCAACACCATATAGCCTCAGGCACATCCCTCTTGCATCAAGTTTTCCACGACCAAATCAGCAGGAATACTCGAATAAATTACAAGAATACACCGTCGACAACAACATACTTCATGTATGAGCCAATTTGTAGGCAATCAAGAATATGAGGTTATCGGCATGGACTTCCACGTTGAAAATGAGTTCTCCACGAGCTAATAAAGTATAAAATATCATCGGATGGATCCGGAACGTGATATTCCATCCGCGCATTCTGACCGACAATTTTATCGCCTTCTCGTCACCACTCGATGCAAAGGTCAAACGCAATGTTTGCGCGGACATAAAATTGGAAGGCACAGTATTTCACTTTCCCTCAATACGATCGACGTGAGCGTTCCGCCCCCTCCCCAATGCACCAACCCCTTTCAAGTCTTTCCGATCACAACACAAGTGCTGCACCAATCCGATAAATTCCTCGCAAAATATGTTATCCGTATTATTTATCGATAATATAAATATCGATACCATTACAATCGATACTATTACAATATATACTAGTACTATCAATACTAATACTATTACAAATGACACTATTACAATCGATACCGTTATGCTCGATACTATTATAATCGATACTATTAACATCGAAACTGTACCGTTTGACACCATTACTATCAACGGCATTACTATCGACATCATTACGATCTATGCCATAACTATTGATACTATTTCTATCGATACTGTTAATATCGACATCGATATTTACCACTTCTCCTTTGATATTACACTGAGTATTTAATTTATAATACAGCGACTGAGGTATTTAATCTATTTCTTTCTTCCTCAAGTCCGTTTTTTTGCGTTATACAAAAATACTAACTTTTGGTACAGTTAAAGCCAGAGAGTTTATAACGATCGCATACGTAACGAAATCTTGCTTACAGACGGATTCTCGGTTCCTTAGGCTTTCCTATGATTATAATCAATCGTTTTTGGCCGTACATCATGGAACAACATAATGAAATAATGAAAGAAAAATTTGTAATTTCCACAGGAATATAATTAAACGACCGGTTTCAGCACAGAGCCAACATCAGGTGAAGATACAGAGAATGCAGCACTTGTATATATTTGTCAATATTGGAAGGAAGGGCGAGGAGAGGGGAATCGGTCATAAACGTTATTTCACTGGTTAAATTTTCTGTGGACATTATCTCTATGGCCTCCCACGCATCTAGCTTCCTCCCCTTAGAGGAGAAGCAGAGAAGCTTGGGAGAAAAGGCTTCTATCATTATGTCGTTCCACGAAGTCCGGCCAGAAACGATTGATTATATTCGTAATGCTAGTAAGGCAACTTTGGCTTATTTGTACAGGAAATGCAGCATCAGATTCCGTGCCGTGTCTAATCTCCCAAGCTTCTCTGCTCGCAGCCTAAGGGGAGGAAGCTAGATGCGTAGGAGGCCATAGTGAATTCCTGAATGTCCTTTTAATCAAGTAATACATAAAATTATCATACCGCTATTATATAAAATTTTCCAACCACCAAATGAGCTTCACAGGAGTACGCTATCATTTTACGCCGTACTCTTAGTCTCGCCATTTATTCTAGGTATATAGGTATCATTTGATTAATATATTTGCCCACAAAGCAACATACGTATCCAGAAGCTTTTGAAGGGAAACACTCTGAGTTTGAAAGTTTTTCTTGGCCATAAGTCCATTTTCTTTTTTATATATCTTCCTCGCTGCTCATAGTTGGACTCAAGAACAAAATTTCCATTAATTTAACAAAAATGTCATTCCATAACCTCATTTCAAACAAATTAATCTCGATGACAGAGCTTTCCTAAAAATATTATGAGAGTCTGGAAACTTTGAAAAATGTTCCTTGCCTAAGAGATTTCCCCGAATTTCATTGGATTTTACATATAACACTCGCACTTCAAACTTCATATCAGTATTTTAAAACCATTTACCGTAACTAAGAAAGGAAAAAATCAATCTTTGACATGTTAAAAAGAGGATTTTTACCTTAAGAATAAACGGAATATTTAGACCAAAAAATTTAGGCGAGGAAAATATATAGAAAAAGAAAATGAATGTAAAACGAAGAAAAACGAGCAAAAATAAGGTAATTTCTATATAAATTTAATTGGCACTGTGTTGTATCGATTATCGATGTAGTTACCGATTTTAGATAATTTATTTATAGGGAACTATTGTAAATTTTTCATTCTCTTACTTCCTCCGAAACGACGAAAAATGCCATCAAACCCCCAAACAAAAGTGAGTCTTTCTTCGTCCGTCAACCAATTACTGGAAGGGGACTCATCGGTGGCATTTGTAAGCAGTCGTATCTCTTGAATCAGTGGAGTGAAACCCTTATACAAAATACGGTATGAATTAATTATGATTCTCTATCATCTTAAACAAGTCCCGTTACGAAATCGTGGGACAAGATAAGTAGTATCACTCCTTGTAATTCTTTTCTTAAATAAGTTTGTGTCCTTCGTAAATACGTTTATGTTGTGTAGTGTAAATATAATTATGTTATGTTAGATATGTTTTCAAATAAACTGCCAGTTAGTTCGTATCTACTGTCCGCACCAATTATCTCGTATCTATGTTTGTCGGTATTTCACATGTACTGATTTATTTTTCTATATATTTCAACTGTAACCAATCCTTTGTTTATATGTGTAATATCATTGTCGCGTAATATCAATTGTATTAGGCAGGACGTCATGGAACGACATTAAAAGAAAATGAAAGAGAAATTCGTAATTTCCACACTTTAAATTATATTTCATGGCCGGTTTAGACTACATCGCCATCAATTTAAAAGTATGGAAATCACTAAGTTCTTTTTTACTTTTTATTACGTAATATCCCCAGAGGTTAGGTGGAAGCGAGGGCATTTTGGTCCAACAAATAAGCCATAAAAATGTACCATCACCTCTAATTAAAAACGATTTCTTCGGAATTACTTCTGGAGGATTCCAAAGAACGTTAAACGTGGGTTCCAGATCATAATGTCATGAGCTAAATTTGGGATGCGAAACGAATGGGCCCTTTTATGGTCTTCACAGAAATTCGCAACTTTAGCCAGGCGTTTGGCTGATTCGCAACAAAAACGTTCTTGAAACAGCCATCTGCTCCAACGTAGATGAAAGTGAATCCGCAAATGTCTCTCTTCGGAAGCTGAGGCCAATTTATGTCTTTCGGAAAAGTAATTGCCTCGTACTTGAAATTCAAACTCATCGATCAATTACAAAGAAAATATCTCAGCACGGAGAGGTTTTTCATTTTCCAACTTCTCTGTTATTCTGGGTTTGATACTTTTGCGCCATTTCCACACCCACGACTGAAGCCGTATTTATTCGCGATAGGAAATGTTTGCTTATGCAGAGTTGATATGAACCAAAGTTGAGTGCAAAGAAAAAATTCATCGACGACGAAAATAACAGTCAACGAAACCCTTTTCATATGGAAGAAGTCAGCAGTAAAGATATTCTGTATATTAGTAACAGATACATTTGAGATGAGTATGAACGAGTAAAGTATACGCACACTCGGTTCTATCAGGACTAATGTAAAATTATTTTTCGTACATTAAATTCCATAAATGTTGGTTGAACCAAATTATTTATGATTTTTTCAAATGATTTATTTATGATTATAGTCGTTCCTTTTCTCTCTGAATTATCTCAACCTTATACAGAATCTTAGGAATAGAATATTGAATAAGATAAAGTAATAGTTCTACTAAAAACTGAATTGATAGAATCAACTGGGGCCGTGAATAGGCCGAGATAGGAATCCATGAAGGAACAAGGAAAAGTCAAACAAACCACAATATTTATCGGAGGACTATAATACATCTCAATGAAATACAGTCTTCAGATAAATATTGCGGTAAACTAGGAAAATTCGAACTTTCACACACCACAATGTTTATTGAAGGACTGTCTTTCAATATTACATGTAATAGTCTTCCAATAAATATTGTGATCTGTAAAAGCTCAACTTTTCCAACTGTGAATTGATTTCCTTTTTCCGAAACTAATTGTTTATTTTGATAATCGACCATTCGAATCATTTCATAATGTGTTTCGATTAATGCCGAGATTCAATCTTATAATGATGCTAATTCAATGTTTATTTCGATGCTTAATACTCGAAACGAAGAAAGACACAAAAAAAAGGATTAAAGTAAATACATCTTTGAGGTAAATGTGTTAAATTTTGCACATTGAAGTTGTGCGGCTAAATCCCAAGGAATAACAAGTGTGAAAAGTAAGACTGGGACTCGAACCCAGGTCTCCCATTTTCCGGGCAGGTAATCTAACCCGTGAATCCCTTTGGGTGGGTTTACCCTAAGACCTGCTTTGTGAGTTGGCTGCCTCAGTGAGGCCCTCAGGCGGCAGTTCGTGCCACTAAATGTGGCTGGTCGCCGTGCTCACAAAAGCTTTCCCTGAACAGTGCGGAAGAAACGCGGCATGGTAATTCAGTGGTTAGAATACCTGCCCGGAAAGTGGGAGACCTGGGTTCGGGTCCCTGTCATCTCGCTATTTTTCACGCTTGTTATTCCTTTAAATATATCTTAGTTTTTGAAAATATTGAGACTTAATTTAGTCTTTCAGGTCTTACATTTACCCCGTTGCTAAGGAAATATGATAAATAAATAAGAAGAGACAGCTCTCAAGGTTGATGAAAACAAATAGACAAAGTCGTACGAAGCTATCCTACAATATAGGTACAGTTAAAGAGAAAAAAATAAAATTTTAAAAACTATAAAAATCGGCGTAGGGAAATGCACCAAGAAAAATAAACGCTCCGAAATATACTACATAGGTATTTTACACAGGAAAAAAAAATTATCCATAGAGCACCCGCGAAGAGGAGGATGATGTGAGATAGGACGGTATAAAGTAAGAAGAGATATGACATTGCATTGATAAAAAAGTTTTTTGTAAGACTTCGATAAATATGCCCGAAACAAGTTATTAGTGGTCTTAATAGTTTACATACAGCGAAACAGATCAGAAGAGAAATATGGTAATGCAATGGCAGTTGACAATGTTCGACAAAAGTTCGCAAATGAGACGTTTTTTCTGGTTCATCGTGAGAAAAAATTAGCAGTTGATTCAAAAGTATAAAAAATATTGTTTATGAGACAGGAATGAGTGACGTAATTGAAAAGATTATTCCAAAAGTTATGCATTGCAGAAGACCAAAATCCAATAAAATAAAGGACATTTTATTATTTATATTATATTTAATCTAGGGCTCCCGGATAGCCAAGTGGGCAACGCGTTCGACTTCGGCGAAAGCGGTCCTGAGTTCGATTCCCGGTGGGAGCCTATGTGCGATATGACCAAAGCAGTCGAAGCACTTTTAACAATACTACTACTATATTTAATCCAGTAAAATGAGAATAACCTTTGTATTCTTGAAGAACTCAATATTGACTATTTAATAGCTGTTGTATCCTACGTTAGTGATGAAACGTCATTAGTTAACGACGAGTGGCTGTGATAAAAAAATATCTAGGGTAACGAGGCAGTCTTTGGATTGTGAAGCGTAGTCATTATCACCTACTGGTGAAGATTGACAGTTAAAAACCTCTTTTATCAATGATANGTGATAAAAAAATATCTAGGGTAACGAGGCAGTCTTTGGATTGTGAAGCGTAGTCATTATCACCTACTGGTGAAGATTGACAGTTAAAAACCTCTTTTATTAATGATAATTTTTCTGCTACAAAAATAATTGAATTAATTGTATGTAATATATTTTAATGGTATTTAAATAAGTTTTATCCTTATACTTGACATGCAATGCAGTTTTAGAAAATCGCACCTTGGATAACGACGACATCTTGGAGAGGATTACAGTCGTTAATCTAGTTACCACTTTAATTGCTTTTTTCACAGATTATTTTTTGATGCCCAAGTAAAACTGCATAGCTTAGTTCGAATACTCGTTTTTATTAATTTATATACGTTCCAGTGCCCTCGTAAACGTCCAATCATTGAACAATTACAAGATAAGCGGGAACAGTGACAGTAGACGAATGTACGCGACCATTACCATACAACCTGAAGAGATAAGCCGGATCTCGGACCTTAGGGTTTTGAGCTCTGGCATGCTAATCACTCTTCCATCGCGTCCGGTTTTCATCAAACATTTCCTTTAAATGACATTTTCAAATTACGGAAAAGTCTGATCGAAAACAACTCCTAAATGATGTAAACCTAGCTCCCTCTGAATCTCTCAGGGATAATTCGTCTAATAGAAGACATTCCTTTACCCGTGAAACTCTGCCTATAAACTATCAACCCCAGTGTATGGAGAATGTGGCATACAGAGCCTCAAAGATGACACGTTTGCTGATTCGCAACAAAAACGTTCTTGAAACAGCCATCTGCTCCAACGTAGATGAAAGTGAATCCGCAAATGTCTCGCTTCGGAAGCTGAGGCCAATTTATGTCTTTCGGAAAAGTAATTGCCTCGTACTTGAAATTCAAACTCATCGATCAATTACAAAGAAAATATCTCAGCACGGAGAGGTTTTTCATTTTCCAACTTCTCTGTTATTCTGGGTTTGATACTTTTGCGCCATTTCCACACCCACGACTGAAGCCGTATTTATTCGCGATAGGAAATGTTTGCTTATGCAGAGTTGATATGAACCAAAGTTGAGTGCAAAGAAAAAACTCATCGANCACTCTTCCATCGCGTCCGGTTTTCATCAAACATTTCCTTTAAATGACATTTTCAAATTACGGAAAAGTCTGATCGAAAACAACTCCTAAATGATGTAAACCTAGCTCCCTCTGAATCTCTCAGGGATAATTCGTCTAATAGAAGACATTCCTTTACCCGTGAAACTCTGCCTATAAACTATCAACCCCAGTGTATGGAGAATGTGGCATACAGAGCCTCAAAGATGACACGTTTTCAATATCGTAAGTTTTGATCCGCTAATCCGCTAAATCTTAAAATCCCATCAAAGGCTTAGCTCCGGATATTTCGTAATCCGAGAGCGCTCTTTAAACCGAACGCAACTTCCGCATGTGACTGCCATTCTACGGAATTTGACGCGAAATCTTCTGAGCGAATATCGACCGAAACGCTCAATTCACTTTCTTTAACATCCGCGCTTTCGTTGCAGACAACCGACACTTTTGCTGGTGGTTTTCCTCCTTCTTTTCGAGAGCAGGTATTAATGGGAAAGAGAGAGATTGTTCCTTAGAATAATTTAACAAGAAATACTTTAAAAGGAAAATCGAATCGCCGAGAATAGGTGTTGGAATTAATAATTTAAAGAAACTGTGAACCTCAGGTAGATCCACCGCGCCACACCCGGCGCTTAAGTTACATTCAAATAGTGTAGCATCGAAATTGTGTGAAGGAAATCTAAGTAGTAAACCTAAGTGCGCTTGTACTCTATAACTATAAAGCACTGTAATCATAAACCATTCACCAGTAACAAATGCATCCACTAACAATGAATCCGCCAGGCGAAGGCGAGTGAACCCCCGCTTGACGATGGGTTCACGAAACGATAAAATCACATTACTCATCACGTTAATTAGGACATTACGCTCATGATTACAATTCCTAACTCCCGTTGCGATGTCATTTATAATAATAACAACACGCCCTTATTCACGGGCGAGATTGAGAACAATTAGTCTCTTCTTACATCTAACCCTTGGTTATTACAGAAAGAATGAAAGAGGTACTGGGAGTTGAACTAAAGAAAAGCAATAAAAGAAGGAAATATTATTGTGTGGGTTTGAAAACACCTAAGTCTGCAATAAGGAAAAAATTAAAACCCTGCAGGAAAACACCCAAGTGAACGGGGTCGTGAAAAACCTACGAAACCTACCGACAATAGCAATTAAAATCTAAAAGAAGATGGGAAAACAAGTCAAAGAAAAGTGCCAGCAACACCCCTGAAAAAAATAGACAAAAAATACATAGCTCTTGCCAATAATTCAGATAAGAACAGAAGTTGGATTTGGGATTATAAGAAGTAGGCAGTAATATATAATTTATATGTCTCAGCGAGAACAGATTATTGGTGTCTTTTTCCAGATATTATTAGGAAAACCAATCAGGTAGCTAATTAATAGGTTCCGTGTTTTCACACCAGCCATTGATAAGTTATTATTATATATATTTTCCAGTTAATTCCGCAACCCATAAATATCTTGAAAACTTATCGCAACCGTTGTGAATCAAGTATATTTGACTTGAAACGAATAACCAGCAATGAATGTGGTATTTGGTTCATAATGCGATATTTTCGCAATACAACGGATTAATATCGTATAGAATACTATACTGACTCACAAAGAATATACACAATCATCCAGCTGCACTTAGCAGTAGCTGGATCATGTCTACGCACGTGTTCTAATTTTGGAAACTTTCAGATAGAATACACCACGCAGACTAATTTCCACTGTTTTTTCCTTTGACGTGACAAATGATACTGAAAAAAATTATTTAAACACCCGCTTTCGTCTCAGGAATTAAAAAAGCCCACAGGTTCCCAAAACTCGAATAATGAATAACTTACCAAAAGGTTAAATTGTGTATAAAAAATGAATTATACCTTTATATACTATACACAATTACTAGCAAAATGGTGTGTGATTTAAGTTTCAAAATGAAAGGAACTCATAACGAACTTATCTAAATTCAATAGATAACAGTAAACTCACCATCTCGAAATCGTTGCATATTATCAATAAGGCTTCAAAATAATTCACGAAAATTACTATGGCTATTATATGCAACTAATAAAATAACATAACTTAGATAAATTACCTTAGTATTTAATCTAGATCTAATACGAGATAAACGGAAACATCAATAAGGGTTAATTAAAAGGGTTGTTAATTAATAAAGCGTGAAATTCCCATTGAAATTACTTGCATGTATACTATTTACCGTCTACAAAATAAATGAGTTGCTTTTTAAAACTGGGGTCCAAACAAACTGGGATTCCGGTTGCTAGGAAACCATGGAACCCCTATATTGGCTGGCCCTGAGGATACGTTTGAGGTAATTGGTAATATAAAGTCTACAAAACATACGCATACATTTATGATGCAATGACAACATAATTATGTTTATTTAGGTATTGATGCCTTTCATAACCAAGATGGAGAGAAATATTCGGCCTTAAATTATTGAGGATTGATCCCAATTTCCCTGGAATTACAATAAAAGACTAATAATCTCACCTGTACAGCCGTTTTGTAGCAAAAAACTCTTCCATCACCATATTACGACCTTTTCCCAGTTCATTCAGAGCCCTTCTGATTTGTTTACGAGTTTACCTTTAAATTCAAAAATATTGTCGAGCTTAAGTAAGTGAAATCCTTTAGTCATCAATTTGCTTTATTTTGATAGCATATTGAGTTACGCTACCGTTCATATATTCAATTCACGGAGAATTTATTTCCCAGCGATGTCCTCAAATTTTCCCTCTTACATTTTTTCATTTAATATCAGTCAACCGTGAGGAGTTTTTAGAGTGAAAATTACCCAGCAAAAAGCACCTCCCTTTGAACGGAACAAAGCTGAATATTATTCAGTGGGGAAAACGATTTTACTAAAAAAACAGCGGTCGAATAAAGCATACCGCATTTTGCTATTCCCCAAATGATACCTAATTAAATTGCTGTTATTGAGTTTTTATTTCTGCGAGTTAACGTAACAGAACTGTTTTGAATTTCTTAACGTTATGACAAACATCCGTGTTTCCGGATAGTTAGTTTTTGGCGTATATGCGAAATTGATGATCCTTGTCATCGATTCGCAACACGATAAGCAAAATGTCTCGTGGAATTTTTTTCAAGACGACGGAATAGGAAAACGTTTTCGTCTAGGGATCAATAATAGGATCCTATTTCCTACATGCAATAACACTGATAAACTCATAAGAATACTGACGTTAAATTATTTACTTTGAACGATGCCACCTCAATAATCAAAGATGTGTCAGGGAACATAATAGGTGTGTTCCAGTTTAACTCGGTGAAACGCCATAGAGATACTAAAGCCTCTTTGTAGCTACCACCTAATTCACAGTTATAGTCCCTCTATATTTATATACTATAAACCATTAAGTATCTTTTCTGGGTGGAAAAGGAAGTGGAAGGCATAGCTGCCAATTTAGCGATTTGTCGCTACATTTAGCGACCTTTTAGCAACATCTCCTACACTATGGAGCGCTATTACCCCAAACCCTCCTCTACCTATTCCTAAAATAATATTCTTGACTAAATTAAAATTAAAATAGCGTTTCTTTCAGTCGGTGAAAGACAATATTCTTACCATAAATTCAGTCCGTATAATTTGATTCAAGACTGTCAAATACTATGCAAATCACAAGACAAAATCATCATCGATAGCTCCCCGGATTTGAGTTGGACATTCGACGAAAGCGGACCCGGGTCGGTTCCCGGCGGGACCACTATACTAATACTACGGATGTGAGTATACTAACTCATATCCTTAAAAATAGAGGGATTATCTGAACAGTACAGGTAGAGGTTCCATAGGTAACGGTTTCATAGATATCGGTAAGGGAAGGCCAATTAGGCTGCGAGGAATAAAGCTTAAAATGGGAGTGCATCATCCTACTTTACTCCCTATTTAAGCATCTTTGGTTAGTATATCTATATTTTCATTCAATTGTGATTCAATGTTAGTATTGGTAACACTGCATTGACCACTGAGGTAATTTCGCACATAAGGGCCCCCAGGGGAATCAAACCCGGGGCCTCTTTCACGAAAGGCGAGCGCGCTTCCCGCTTGGCTATCCGGGAGCCCAATTTGGAGTGCTTAAGGAATCTCAGACACGGAAGATACCAATGAAAGGATGAAATAAGTCCAAATCCGGTCAAAGTGGCATGTTTATTAACTTTAAATCTCTCGAATATGTGCGATTATATATAGCGATTATATATATGCCCATATTAAGGTGTCAGAAACCAGTTTAGGACGCTAATACCTTTAAATAATTTTCTATACTGATTGTATTCTCAATTCATTTTCTCATAGCCATTAAACACTTTTATAAGTATAGTTTGGCGTTAAAGAAGTGATAATCAGAGAAGATACGGATTCACAATTAGAACAGATCGACTTTTCCCGAAAGAGAAATAACGTAGCGTGAGGAGGTTTTAAAAATGCTTCGAGAGAAAAGATCATTTTGCGCGTAAGACCCCGTCGGAAGTCGAACCTGTAACCATTTTCACCGACGTCGAACACGTTATCCAAATAACCATCCGGGGACCCCAGAGAAAAACTAAGATGACGATAAAGATAATTATAATATTTCAACAACTTTGTTTCCATTTAATTACCAAGGGTAAGGCAAACAAATTATTTTGGCATTTAAAAATATAAAAAATTAAACAGTCACCGCATCACAAAATGAAAACTAGCTCGGATGTTGGAGCTCATAAGCAGGCGAAATCAGAAAGCTATGGGGATACGAAAAGAAAGATATCACTTGTTACTTCTCAATCTCTTAATTCATAGCTACCCTAAGTTTGAATTTTATTTCCAATATTTTCGAGGATAGATCTCGAAAAAATGGATTTTAGTAGTCAATTCATTCACTCTTGTCAAGATTAAAATTGCAACCGATCTTTTTGATATTTTCTAGCAAAAGATGCAAAAACATGAGATAAATGGAAAGAAAGTCGTCTTGATGTTCTGATGTTTTCTGTTTCAACGGGGTACTATTGAATTTATTGAAACTATTGCTGTTCTTTTTGGCAGTTGATAAGAATATTCCTCGAAAAGTAGCGGCTGATTTTATAACCTAAGAGAAAAGAAGTAGCAACTTGTATGGAAAAATAAAAAAGGAGAAGGCTTAGAAGGAATGCAGAAAAAAAGGGACTTAACTAAAGGGATATAACTTTATTCATTCGAGGAATAGAAGTATTATTCCTTAAATAGATATATCCCTTTGATGATCCTCAGGCAAAATTTTGAAACAAAACCATAAATGGCATATTTCTTAAAACGATTTATGACATATCAATCGTAAGCCATCTGCTTTAATGATGACGTTTTCATATTCATATGGTAATCTGGTAATTAAAATTTCAAGAGATTTTGATTCAAAGACCCTACTAATAAACGTTTTATTATTAGGGGTACAGTAGCTTTAATCCCTAAAAATGTCACCTTAATTGAGATAATGTTGAATCATTTATTTTTCGATTAATCAAATCAGCAAATCGCATGATAAAAGATAGTATACAAATATAATAATATTAATGGTTAATAATATATGTTTCATCTTAAATGCAGAATCAGTAAAAATATCAACATATACCTTTCGACAGCATACTTGTCGAAACGGCAGATGAATCTTAGTAATGTTTCATACACAAGGTAATTGTCGATTATATCACTGATTATAAAATTAAATT
>KZ308264.1:817606-843563 GCA_000376725.2 Ladona fulva
GCAAATTGCAGCATTTTATTAATATTCAACTTGAGGAGAAATTGTCGTTTTCGCGAATTTTTAGAATAATTTTCTACCAAATTGTTGAAAAGTTGAAAGTATATTAAACCACTGAAACAAGGAAATTATAGAAAAACCTATATTGAGAACAATATAAATCTTTTGACATATCAAAATCTTGCTGAAATGCAACGCCATGATTTCCAAGCAAATGAACTGTAATTGAATGAATATAAGAAAAGAAAAATGATGGGAAGTACAAAAATTAAAAATATACATAATATGGTATAGGTAAAAATGTGCATATTGTAAAGATACGTAATTGATAAGAGTAGGAATACTATCCTTTAGAGCAATAAATCCATTATATTGCAATTTACTTGTTAAGACAAGTTGATGGGAAAACTCTTTTAATAAATTCTATGTATTAATTTTTATCAGCTCAACTATTCACTATAATATGTCTTAATGCCCGCTTTTTTCGTTATTATCACTCAGTTCCTACAGCTAAGTTCATTATAGCCTAATATTAGCCGAATTATGTTAAAAGTTTGCATACTTGGTGGTAGAATTGCGTGGAAGTCAGCCTAGGATAGTATTTTAAGATAAAAAAGATGAAACACTCGTGTTTGATTAATAATGATTCTATTTTGTGTCTCCATCGTGAAAATAGTTAAATAAATAATTAGATCGAAAAAATTCGTATTTTTATCGCTAACGACGGGTTGGATTGTTGTTTACATTGGTCTTTCAATTACAGTATAACTAGTAAACGCTCCCGTCAATCATGACGGAACTTAATTTAGTTTAAAAATATATCTAATATCGTATATATCTGGTCCTCTTAAGCCAGAAACAGTCCGTCGTAAGATCATAATAACTCAATATATTTCTTACCATTATTTATAGTATTCATTCTACACTTTTTACATCACGAATGCCTACTTTACGTACATTTCTTACAGAAAAATATAATAACTGACTATCCCTGTGTATTCATATGGGATAATTCATGAAATCAACATTCAACAATGGCCTTAGTCGTCAAAGAGATGGATTGTTTATTTCCCAAAAATTTTACGAATTTTCCGTGCGTTTTATCAAAATTCTCGAAATCGGATCTATATCAATATTTCAAGACTAGCATAAGAATTTATGATCATATTCCTTTCTTTTGACACTTCTCTTGATTTCGTAAGACCACTATTTCTAATTTAATTCGGTAAAAGAAACAACCTCTGCAGGTAACGAAAACCTATTTTACGTACATTTCTTATGGAGAAGTATACTAATTGATTATCCCCGTGCATTTATATGTGATAACTAATGAAATCGATGTTCAACAATTGCCTCGGTCGTCAAAGGAATGGGTTGTTTATTTCCGAAAGATTTTACGAATTTTCCGTGTATTTTATCAAAATTCTCGAAATTTCGATCTATGTGAATTTTTTAAGACTAAAATAAGAATCTGTGATAATTTTCCTTTCTTGTGACACTTGTCTCAATTTCGTAGGATCATTGTTTCTAATTTCATTTTGTAAAAGAAACATACTCTGCAAGTCGTGAAAACGTAATTTACGTTCGTCTCTTATGGAAACGTATTATGGGCTCCTGTGTTCGAAACTGGGGCTTTACAGAGATGAGAATAGGTTTTCTGGGGGTTTCAGCATTGTAGGAACACAATGCAGTTTGTTTCAGATCTCTAAGGCAAGCCGTTTCTGAGATAAACAGTGGTACGGACAGACGGACTTTACGAAGCCTTGTATTGCTTGTTTACTTTAGTCTTTCAATTACAGCCCTCTCAACTCAATGTAGTAACATTTTAAGGATCTATTTTCTACGTAGATCATATAATCAACCGCATCAGGAAATTAAAATGGGACCCAACATTTAATCCTCTCTTTAATTCAGCAAAATTAGTTTTGGTGATCTACAGTTACATTAACCCGATTCATAAAATTGCAAAGATTTAGAGTCGTGAAGATTATTCTTGGAGATCAAAAGAGAATATTCACGCGCCTGGATGCCTAAAGTGGCGAAAACGCCTTTTTTACGTTAGAATCTATAAAATGGTGAAGTGGGAAAACACAATGGATTTTTCATTGCAAAACGGTCAAGGACGCAGTGGGAAACGATTTTATGCTTCACTGCATTACATTTTACCGTAAGGATTTCGCCTCTCTCACTCTCGCGCTTTTTACTATACTGGAGTTTCTAATCGGAGTAAAATTTCATTATCCTCCTCGGAAACGGTCCTTTGAAAGCCCTTGCGTCAGCATTTTATTGACTGACCATACGACTTTACTTTCCAAAAATATACTGTGTACAGAAAACTTTCGACAAATTCCAGCCGTGGTTCGTCATACTCATTTCATTCAACGATCCTAGGATGTGTTTACATTATGAACAGAGGGTATAACTCATGCTTCCATGTTCGCCCAAGTGAATGCTTTTTTTGAAATAGTACTTTTCATCAACTGAAAACACCTCAACTTAGGATTTTAAAAATACCACTAATTGAGAATACAAAAGGAAAGCATAAAAACATCAGAAAGAAGTAACTATGGTAGGTAGGTGTTGATATGAAAAGATAATAGATCTGTGTCACATCTTAAACTGATTACTGGCTCATTCGTCTCGTTATTGGAAGAAATGCAACATGTCCATTGTCGTGAAAATATTTTGCGTGGGAATGTGTATCGATGCAAATAAAAATAACTATAATTTAGGTGTTTGGGATAAATGTTTACTTTATCCAAATTTTAAGACAATAATGCAAGACAAAGTTGACCTTATAAGGAATGGAAAACGAAGAACTGTGAAACTCAAATTTCCATATTATATTTTGCCATATGAAATCGCTTAGCGATTGCCAGTTTAAATCAATATTAATACCTGCTAGCTGCCTTTCGGCGTGTCGCTGGGGGTACAGTCAGCAAGGAGTAAACGCAGTCTGCCAGTCCGCAGACTTCGACGACTCAGCGAGTTTTATCCTCATAAATACTTATGCTAAAGTAAAAGTACTAGCGCAGCATCCCTTCAAGGAATAGGCCTAGCCCAGCGGCAGTTACAGTAAGTGACACGTGGTCCCAGCGCATCGGCTCCCACGCCATCGTAATTGGCTTTTACGGGACCTGACCGGTTACCCCTTATTCAGAGATAGATAAATTGCGATGCTGGGTGGACACCGATAAGTATTGGCCCCCATCGGGAATCGAGCGCGGGACCGCTGTCACCGAAGTAGCTACCCACATGGCTATCGGAAACCTCCCACAGATACTTCTAGATGGATAGAATGGGAGAGAAATTGAAAATTAAACATGATATCAAACATGATTGAGAAGTACATGGGTGAAACGTGGTCCCTACACAATAGGGTTAGATACTTGAAGAAGAGCTTATCCTAAAATTCACGAACTACAAACTATTCGACGCTTATGAACCAACGATCACCACATCATCAAACCAGATTTTCAGAGGTGAAACCACGAATATAAATATGCCTGTGCCTTAAATATTAATGCAAACAGCATCGTACATATCCGTGTGTAGGCGGACCTCTTCTACAGGTGAATGAGTCGAATTTCGGAAGAAAATTTCCATTTTTTTATAAGAATTCGATTCCAGAGTATTGGTGCGTTAAAAGAATCGATTGATAAAGGTTGGAACGGTGACGTTTTCTCCGCCTCCGCCGAAACTCTGTATTGGCGTAAGCGTAGGTGATAATATCGCCAAGGAGTATTGAATGGTATTTGCGAGGGCGGCTAGCTCAAATTGCAGTTTTATTTGACTTAATTTCTTATTTTTGGAAGTGACATCAACAGATAACGAGGGGTGTTTTTCAAATCGCTCGCTACGGGTAATTTAATAACAAAGAGGAATTAAACAACCAGATTTCCGTTATTTCCGCTCGGTTTTTACACCCCCTGCCACGAGCTTAAAGGCGTCTTGCAGGGTACTTATGTAGATGTAGANAAGTGGTTAGGGTCTTACCGGAGGAAAACCTCTGTAAATATAAGTAAATAAGTATATATTAAAACGCTCCATGAGAGTGAACTTTTCTAAACCACACAATATAATACAAACACGACCATGATTTCGTAACGTCGCTACATTTTCAGGTGACAAAAAGGAAACATGACAAATAATATAGGTATACCAGAAATAGAAAAATTGCAAATAATGCCTAAATGTCTTCACAGACAACCGAAAGCTTCCCACGGACTATCGGTTGGCTGCGGTCAGCTGGTTTGCGACTTGAGTTTTGCAAGAGCTAAAATGGACGAAAAAGTTAGCTCTGCATTTGATAACCTTATTATCTTTTGTCACATAAGATTACCTCAAATACCATTCCGATCTAAAGCCGACCTCACCTTTTAGCTTTACCCAAGAGAGGTCACCGAGTTTGGCAGGAAATGGCGGATGGTAAACATTTGTGTGGGCAAATTCTTCAGAAATAGAGGTCACGTGGCCGAAAAGACATTTGAGGAAATCAGATGACTCAAAAGTTTCTGTGTTAATCAATAACATCGACAATAAACAAGATAAATTAGATCTTTAGGTATATTTGCGTGTTTTTAAGACTCGCTTTTCTTCAAATTCACAAAGAAATAAAAGGAAGGTTGGCGGCGATTGTATGTATTTTTATGAGCAAATAATCGCCTTGTAAGTGAACCCGTCTAATATATTTTTCGAAAATCCCTATCTTTTAGAATACATCTTAGAATACTAGAATAGAAAAAGCAGTTAAAGGTAGAAAGAACTATTCCAATTTTTTTAAGCATATTTATCCCTCAACATATAGTTACATATGTCAATATATATTACACATTCGTATTTATTTATTCATTCGTAATTACGTTGCAATTTGGCCATCTGGCTAGGGGCCATTTTGCATTTAATTTGATAAAATTCCTCCTTTTCCTACCTCCGAGCATCACGCACCAGGTAGATTGACACTTAAGTGTTACGTGGCATTTCCTTAGAATATATTATTCCTTAATTAATTACAGTGCGTGCAACAGTATTTGAGTTCCCGCTTCTTATATTTATATATATAACGCTAACGAATTTTATGAAATATGTTGCTTCCTATTCCTATTTATATACACGGGCAAAGGACAACTTACATATCAGAAGATCATGTAAAAAGAGTACTAGGAGAATTGTATTCATAAAGGGTGTGGAGCTATATAATGCACTGCCAAAGGATATTGGGGAGGCTCCCAATGTAAATAGGTATTCCTATGATGTGAAAGGGTTTTCAATAGCTAGCANATTTATTTATTTATTTTCCCCATTCTGATCTTAGAGTCGTGTTTTAACTAGTATCACAGCATAACATCTCCAAAATGTTATGAATGGTACTTGTAATGTAAAGTTATGCGAAATTATTAAATTACAAAATGCCTGAAATCTTTCTAAAAGTTCTTCTCCGTTTTGTAAATCTTTCATTCTTCCCTCTTTCATAAGAATTGGTACTTGAATCAAACTTATCTAACTTTCGGTTTAATGTCGTTGTAGCGGAATTGTAACAATAATCTACAAGATCAATCTGGGAAATCAGTTTAGGCGAGGTGGATCGTATACACTCTTTAATTGCGCAGCCCTCATATTCTGCCGACACTCGCATTCCACAATTACATCCGGATTTATAACTAGCGTTAATCTGTGAGAATTTGAATTGAAAAATTTATTTCCAATCAGTATCCCAAATTCTATCGTTACCTTTCGCTCTCTCGTATTCCTATTTCATTTCGATTAAACGGAAATAAATGCTTCTCCGTTGACCTTCACCTGTCACAAGATATGAAATAAGACAAAAATGTATCAATATATGGTGAGGAGTTCCTTGCAATTTCCTATCCTCTGCAAAATTTGTAACGATTAATTTTTATGTATAGTTTGGGAATTTGACGAGACTACCATCATTTTCATTAATTTCCACAAAGTGCATTTCTAGCGTAATGTGACTTTATTTAGGGATGGATTCTGGCAATATCCTTCATTTCATCAAAACCTTATCAAAATTGGAAAAAAATCAATAGTTATAAAGTACATATAGACAATGAAATCTTTTAAACGCCCACGGAGAATTACCTCCTATCATCCGCAATTTTTAGAGAGACAAGAATAAAGAACGTTACAAATACATAGGACTCCCGGGGTACGAACTTAGTTGGTACCAGTTCAAAGTTCGGAACTCTATAAGTTTGTGACTTGACTTTCGGTCCGTTTATAGAATAGAGGTCGTATCTATAGGTCAAAGTGGAATAACAAAAAGTTCATTTGTCGAAATGTCCGTAGGTAGAGTGGTTCGTAAGTCAAGGTAACACTTTGCTTAAAAGAACATAAACAAACTCATAAAATAAAATATATAACAATTTCTGCAGTAATTTAATATTTAGTCCATTACGCTAAAGATAAGGAATCTTTCCCTTCGCTCTTTTCTGCGAAACATAAACTATAACAAATTGTTCGGATTAAGGAAATAGAGAGTAAGATATATCAAATGGAAAATGACAAAAAATAGTAGGCGCCACGAACGCAAGAATGTTTACGAAAAACGCTCGATGTCTTCCCGTGTAATACATAGCGAGCCTCAAGAGTATATATATCGCAACAGACGTAGAGATGCATCCATTGAGATTACGTATGCCGTCATCACAGCGTTCGCTCAGATGGTCTGCCATATCTCATGAACTTAAGGGTCAAGAATCACGATTCACGTGGGCCTTTATGCATGCGAGAGACTGTCATCCCATGAAAAATTCAGTGAAATTCGTGATTGGAACCTACTCGTAAATGGCAATATCGTAGAGGATCTGAAAATATACTGAGAGCGAAAAGTCGAATAATAATAAATAAGGTCATCTAAATCTTCTGCAGTTGAATCAACGTTGAAATTCTTGTCTGAAATAAAAACGTACTTTAAGTTACATGTGCAATATTCTGCGAGTAAATGAAACACATTCCGAATACCTTTTTTCGTTTATATACACAGACAGAGAACTTCATTGGGCGGTAATTGAGACTATGAAGTTTCATCTTCCATTTAACCTATACAAAAAGAACATATAGGAGAATAAAATATACATATATATAGAGAATATTAATAATTACAATATGAATAATGTTAATTAATAATGTAATTAATAATGAATATTCTTAATTGCAATATTAAGAAACCATAATGAACAATGGTAATCGTCGATGAAGACATGATAGTTAAATATTGAGAAAGTGGAAGATTTGCTGATGTCTATTCGGTTATGAATTTTTGTCGAAACAAAATAAGATAATACGATTGATTTAATTTGTGTTTTTGCCTACAGCTTTCTTTGCTTGCTGACAAAATAATTGTAATTGTGATATCTTCAGGTACTCTTGTATTGTTATATTAATAACAATACTTGTATATGTATGCAGCAACGAACTGCTCAAGTGTAACAACCGGTACCCTAATACAGGCTGAGTCTAAAGGGTACCGTTACTTCCTTTGAAACAAATGTTCTAATTCCATATCTATTTTTTTGTAAGTGCTTTACAAAGGAGTAAATATTTTCTTCTACTTCTTCTTGATTCAAAATTTCGAATGATCTCACCCCTACTTATAACGATATTTCACCATCAGAAGTTCGTTTATAGATTTATACATATGTGGTATAAAAAGATTTTATTCATTCATAGTCGCTCTCCATATGACAGATGAGTTTTTTCTTGGCTGCGCCTGTTTTTAATGTTAACTTCCGAACTGAATTAGGTGTCCTATGAAGGAACTTCGATGCACACAGCAGAGAGAAAAGAAAAAGATTTAAGAGCATCCAATCCTTAAGCATACATTCTATAAGCTATTCTCAAAGCCTCTAATCAACTCAGTAGAAGCTTGAGCTCCGCCCGGGTCGTAGAGGAGTATTTCCCCAGTGAACAATTAACGCTTCGGAGTCAACAACCTGCAAACGCGTTAACTTTGCCCTTTAAACCCGTTCCCTTTACCCATAAACCTTCTTGCTTCCGCACAGTATCCTCAGGTGCATTGCTTGCAGAAGAACTATCTCGTGAGAAAGAGTCCCATAAGCGTAGGACGTTGTTTGTCCGACATCGCGATGGCTTCAGCACAACTCTGCAGGGATGTGTGCATTGTCCATTCGCAGCCTTGATTGGCGTTTAAACGAATTGGGCTAACGTCGATAAAGGCTCCTCGCAAACACAACAGCTGCTTTGTTCTACAACGAAGCCTGCTCTCGGATACGGAACTACCGGAAACCGCGCGCTCTTCAGTACTATCGATTACCACAAGACAACTTACTTAACTGCTTGACCTACCCCTCTCTCCGGAAGGATTTTTCAAGGTGAGTAAACATGTCGTGGTCACATAAATCCGAGCAAAGAATTCGATGGGGTCACGATGCCAGATTCAATGGATTGAGCAAGATATACTTAAGGCTGAAAAGATACCTTGTTTGAGGAATATTCTAGAACCTTACGCTGATAGGTCGGACTCTGACAAATTGAAGTGTCGGACACCCTTTAAGATGAGTTGAAAGTATAAAGCTGTGAATCGCGTGTTTATTTTGAATAGAATAGTAGAAGCATGTGACAGTCGTGATTTCTTATATACCAAAGTCAATAAGACTATAAATGTGCATGCTCTTCGCTTAAACTCTTTTATATTCATCGATCATTTCGCTAGTTTGTTGGATATCCCTTTCGTTGGGACGCAATTTTTCCTTTCAAAAAACATCTTTCAAATTTCTCCAATTTAAAAATTTCTATAATTTAACCTGAAATCTTTTCTAACATAATTCAGACTTCGAAAGCGAGATGATGACATATATGAACATAAAAAATGCCATTATCGCAAAGAAAGACATGAGGAATGGTGTAAAGCTGTAACAAAAACACGAACAATAAGATACACGAAGAAAGATAGAATTCTGACAAGGAAAAACAAGTGTGAAAAATAATTCCTTGGGATTCAGCCTTACGGGTTTACCATGAAAAGTTAATACACCTTTCTTTAATCCTACAGAATTCCGACAACTAAAGGGCAGGACACAATAATATAGTTTAACGCTAAAATGTTCTGTGCTCTAGCATACCTCTAGTTTCAAAACGTGAAGGTTTCGAATACCGATCAAAAGTATGGGAAATCTTTGATGCCTTATGCTAAAAATGCTAAAAGATAAGCCGATAAACATCAGTTTTGCATGCAACGCTATATTACTCAGAGAAGCAGAAGTTGTATAATTTTGAAGCTTGTCAAAATCATTAAATATCGTCAACCTGCAAAGTGTGGGCCTCTTGTCATCCATTTCATAGTCCGAATTCACGCAATTTTCTATAAGATTACGCGTACGGTAATTTTTAAACGTTTTTCAGGATGCGGCATTTTTTAACGAATCAATTATTGTTTCCCTATAAACAACCGACGTAAACCAAGCGAAAGAGAAAACCGAGAAAAATCTAATTCTCTAATCATGAAATATAGTTTTCTTTCCCAAATCACGAACAATTTGATAAAATACGTACACCGTTGTTGGATACATTTTCCTGTTTGAGAAGCGTTTTCCTTGACAACCAACGTTAAAATTGACTCTTACAAAACTGCATGGGCTAGGTAGGCCTATAAGAAAAGTACGAAAAAAGTGGTGATCTACAGCCTAAAGAATAAAACTGCTATACTTTGGTAAGTCAATCTGACACTGTATCCTATTTCCCTTCTTTTACCTTCGTAATAAAACTAGGAACCTCTGAAAATGGTAATAATATCACAAACTTCGACATCTAAAAGAAGCTTCCACCTTAGTGGCACGAACTGCCGCCAGAGGTCCTCACTGAGGCAGTCAACTCACAAAGCAGGTCTCTGAGGATAACCCCCCAAAGGAAATCACAAGGATTAAGGAAAGGTGTAAATACTTTGCGCAGACCTGCTTTGTGAGTTGGTTGCCTCAGTGAGGACCTCAGGCAGCAGTTCGTGCCACTAAGTTGGAGGCCGTTCGCCTTGTTGACAAAGCATTCCCTTGACAGGGTGGGAGAGACGCGGCATGGTAGTTCAGTGGTTAGAATACCTGTCCGGAAAGTGGGAGACCTGGGTTCGAGTCCCAGTCATTTCGCTATTTTTCACACTTGTTATTCCTTGGGATTCAGCCGCACGTCTTCATTGTGCAAAGTATTTACACTTTCCATTATCCTTAATTCTAATGCGTATGATAAGCCAGGGTATACACCATGCATCGCTCATCGATTACTTCAAAACGAAGAGAAATGCAAACTTCGATTCTTCTCTCGATCGCTGTTACAGCATTCTTATGTTTCCCTGCGAATTACGACTGCTATTTCAGTGGAAGCCGATTCGAAACGTCGTTCGGAGAGCGGCAACTCGCCGCACCGTGGCGAAGCGTGAAGCGTCCGCTCCATTGGCCACTGTAAGCGGAAACGGCGAAAGAGCAAAAACTTTCGTTTTCATCGCGCGACATCAATCGCTCACTTTCGCATTTGATACGGAGATACCGGCGGCCGATTCCGAGAAATGTTATCCCACACAAAAAAATGGAGATGTGGAAAGGACGAACGAATTAATCTCGTTTGAGGTCTGTGTTCTTAAACAAAAAAGCGCATAATCAACTCGCGGACATTCCTCTTTCATTCAGAATCGTTCTTTTTTTCCCTAAGAACAAAGTCTACTACGGCGATCACGAATCGTGAAGTCATTCAGCTGAGATGGGTGCAATTACATTGGGTATCCATGAAGATAAGACGGTATTGAATGTATTGGAAATGATTATTTCGTGAGGCAACTGTAATGATGTCAGAGATTAGAAGAGTAGAAGCAATGCACACTAGGTTCTACAGAATGACGATGAAAATAAAATGGACATGCCAAGCAACTGATTATGAAGTCGTTATAAGAAAAAAACAAAGAGAGAATTCTGTGGAAAACAATTATAAGAGGAAACGTAATGCAGCACACAAGGAGGTACTTGTAGTTCTTTCCTTTAACTGCAAAACATTTTGGGAGGAATTGTGGAAGGAAAATATTTTGAAGTAGAGTTATGTAAGAGGGTCAGCTTATGGTAGGAGTTAAAGTTAGGAATTATGATGGAAAGGAACGACTGTAAGGTAACAAAATGAGTTGGAGAGCTACAACTAACCAATCTTCGAACATGTAACCCTTATAATTATGATTTATATATGATGGCCCTCTAAATTATGACTGGAGACGAAAACTCTTTCTCTTAACATTTCGTTCACTTCATTGATTAAGCCCTGCGCATTGCAGACTAGCTTTTTTATATCGGAATAAAATTATTATAACGTAACTCTTATATCATAATGAAATCATTTCCTCATCTACTACGAGTAAGTTTCGCTTTGTAGAGCCTCCATGTTCGATTATAAGCATTTTTCTTAAATGTTTCAACTACAAAGTCGTCCTAATAGTTTATTCAGAAAGTGCTACCGCAACAGAAGCTGGAAAAAATGTGCATCGTTTTTACAGTGATACCTTCCCGGAAAATATGCAGAGTAAGATGAGCTGATGGTAAGGGATTAATCTAGAATGAGTCTTGCCGTATGCACTTGTAAATGAAGGTGTTAAATCCCCCATCGCTCGTCTACGCATCCGCCGCTGTTGAAGATACGTAGTATCACATTCGATATAGAAAGGAAGTTTGAATATTTTGTACTGAATAGTAAATGATTATATTCCATGCAACATTACGTTAATGTAGTGTATGCATATAGCAAAAAGTTACTTAACTATTTGTATGGTCGAATAATAACCATTTTATTAAAACCGTTCCTAAAGTGGTTACTTTGTAATGCCGATTCTTCATCTTATTTTCTACACTCACATAGTACTCTTTCCTCAAAATACTCGTTTGTACTGCGCTACTTTCTCTTGACCTCTGTAATTCCGATTACATCGAATTACCTGCTTTTCGGAGTTGATTCCCCTCGATCGTCTCTATCTTCACCGATTAAGTAGACAGGTGATGCCCAATCTCCAAATCGATTACCCTCCATTTAATCAACTCGTTCGAAATTACCGAAAATTGGATTTTCATCGCAAAAACGTCCGAATCTTCAGCGGGAATGACACCTTACCGAATAATGTGCCAATCGACGCCATTTATTCACCCGTTCAAAAATTTCCATACTTCTTTCGGGAGGGGAGCTTAACTTTTCTAAACTTTTCGCTCCATCCTCATAAAGTTTCAGCCGTCGGGGAGAATGAAGAAAAAAAAAAAGAAAACAAAAAAGACCCTTTGTTCAGAGGGATGAGATACATGACGGACACAGCTCCTCTGTCGGAGGATAGGGGAAACTGACGGGCGAGAAGAGGCTTGCGGAGTGATGATTCTCTGAAGAAGAGAAGGGGTAACGGGAACGAGTGTTCTTTCGCTCCCAGAAAACCTTCTTTCGAGCGAGAATAAGAGCGGAACGAATAAAAAAAAAAGATTCGTCGTTACGCTAATGAGACGAGGGGTGACTGGAAAGGTTTCTAACTCACGCCGTGTTTCCAGTAAAGGGGTTTCTTTTCGGGAAGAAGAGAGGCTGTGAGAGGAAGGGACTGCTCGGGAACAGTGAAGAGACAAATTTAATTTGGTACAGGAATGAGGAGGATTTGAATGTCCGCTTTCTTGATAAAGGAGGCGTGGAAATTGGTGATCTTTCACAGCCGATATATCTTCCGATCGAATGAGGCAATGCTTCCCACCCCGCTGAAGAGGAGGCTCTTCTTTGCGGCACACCTACACAGTAACTTGGAGTTAGGGGAACCCTAAACCCTAAAGGTTGTGAACTTCTGAAATATTTCCAATAGCTAAGTAAGAGAACAGTATGCATAGAATGGAATTCAGTATCCGCAGGTAAAACGAATTAAACGACAGTTTCTAGAAAGATCATACATTGACTTGTAAAATAAAAAGGAAGAAGTACCCTCTGGTGTAAAGCTTCATACAAAAACATATTAAAACGAAATAGCCACCATGAAGTACTTCGGTATTTCAATTAAAACACTTATTTATTATGAGAATTTTCTCAACCCAAATCTTTGTGTATTACTTTTATTTTTTATAATCTAGCTGTTTTTATTAGCAATTTGTATGTTTGTAGCATTGTTCTTGTACTCATGTTTTCCAGATTGTTGAGATGTTTTGATTTGATTTTGTTTTTGGATTTAAGTTAATTTTAGTCAATTATTTTTGGTCGTTAATGCAATATAATTACCATGCACTATCTCCAGGGGTTAGGTGGAAGAGGCCATTTTCGCCTAACCTCGCCGTAAGAGTAAAAAATGATAATAACTTAGATATGTCGAAAAATAATAATGGTGTATGATGCCAATAAGTGTTAATTTCGAACACTTTGCGGCCATCCAAGAGTAAGCACGATACGTGACTGAGTCTCGACACAACTATTGGGAAACACTGATATTAAGTACGAGAAGTTAAAGAAAGAAGAAGTGGTTCGGGTCTTACCGGAGGAAAACCTCTGTAAATATAAGTAAATAAGTATATATTAAAACGCTCCATGAGAGTGAACTTTTCTAAACCACACAATATAATACAAACACGACCATGATTTCGTAACGTCGCTACATTTTCAGGTGACAAAAAGGAAACATGACAAATAATATAGGTATACCAAAGGCTAAGGAACCAAATGTAGAATCAGCCAATGAGAGGAGGGGTGGGGGAAGGAGGAGAGGGAAGGTAGCAAGCTAGGTGAAAGGAACAGAAGTTGGGGGAGGAAGCATGGGGCGTGGGTTAAGGGTTAATGGTAGCTAGGGTAAAAGAGATAAGAAATATCCACATGTTCTGAGAATACTCAAAAAAGTATTTTTTTTTAGTATTCTCAGAACATGTGGATCTTTCTTATCTCTTTTACCCTAGCGACCATTAACACCCCCATGCTATGCTGGCTCCTTAGCCTTTGGTATATATTATTTGTCATGTTTCCTTTCTGTTACCTGAAGATGTAGCGACGCTACGAAACCATGGTCGTGTTTGTATTATATTGCGTGGTTTAGTAAAAGTTCACTCTCATGGAGCGTTTTAATATATACTTATTTACTTATATTTCCAGATGTTTAGCGGTAAAAATTATTGATAAATAGAGGCAAATGCACTTCACGATGAAGTCTGTACTACTGGAAATTTCCAGGAAAATCTGCCCAATATCCAAATTCTTCCCGAAAATCTTAATATATTACGTTTCTCTGCATTTAACCCAAGTCAGAAAGTTTAGCCAGAGGTCAAGAATCTGATAGTATTTAATTTGCTAAATTAAATTCTTTGGGAACTTCGGGTCTTCTGAATAAATCGATGGCTGTCAGATAAGGTCTTAAATCTCCGGCGAGCGTAAACAGATTGTAAGTTCCACTCTCATGAGATATGCTGCAGCAACGGAAATGCTCATACTCTGACGTTGTAAACAGAGATTTGTAATATTACCGCCGATTCGGAATTTCAAATTCTAAGCGACATATTCCAAGCATCAGTTCTACATTGAAACGGAAATTAAGCTCAAACAACCGGTGAGTTATTATTTTATTAGTTTTACAAGTGTCGCCTGAAGATGATGAGATTTCCGACGAACAAAATAATATATTTCACGATGATTCTTACCACGAATATTATCAGGTAAATAAAAGCTACAGAGGAAGAGTTAAGGATAGTGTTGAAGAGTCGCGCGACTAGGAATGTTTCAAAGGAGAAACGCCATGAAAAATATCTGACAGGACCGGGAATATAAAACCTGGTCTTCCGCTTTCCGGGCGAATGCCCAGAGCATTGAGCTATCTTGCCAGAAATTTACCTTTCTCCTAGGGAATAAATATAATCTATTGGGTGAAGGATTGGAAGCAAGAGAATTTGAACGATTGAATAAAACAAAGAGAGAAACAGAACATATAACTAGAGAGACAGAAACATAAAGCTAGTTCTTTTGCATTTTTAATTGCAGTGTTTGGTTAAAGATAAAAGCAGATGGAGCGAAATATTAAGGATAAACAATACCGTAGAATTAAAATTTAATCTGGTATAGGGATAAAAAAATTTGAAGGTTTTTACTAATTACAGAGAGAATTATGCAATAAACTTCAATAAGAAAAATTACCAAAGAGCCTCAATGTGATTTTTGTAAAGCATTCCCTTTCGAAATAAAACAGGAAATTAAAAAACAGGCTTAGTAGATTTAAAACAGACATAAATACTACGCTCGGCATTTCTCGCTGGTTTTTACTCTTCTATAGTAATTATTTGCAATCAGGACGACGAAGGAGAGAAAAACAGAACTTACCGAGGCAAGACCGATTTTTCTTCCATTTTCTGTTGTACTAAGAAAAACCTCACATATTTTCAAAATACTTTGAGTGCCAATGGTTAGCCGAGAAAGGAATGTAACATTTGGAATGACGGGGATAAAGTTTTTTCGTTAGAATGGATGCCTTTCATTAAATTTCTTCAAACAACCAATCACTAATGGAACAGCCATAATTATAGAAGCCATTATCCGAAATCGGTTCAAGATGACGGTCCAATCATTACAGTCGATGGGATGCGCCATCGAGTTCTCAAACAAAGGTCATCTTTGACAGGAAAAGAAAAGAATTATCATTCTCATTTATTAAAAGAAATGACGCAAATTACACTGATAATTGGCAACATATTTTGAAGAGGAATTCTGTTAGGAAAAGGAGAAAGTTTACCTTTGCTTATTGTAAATGTACTAGCCAGGAAGTTTATCGGAAACGATTACTAGGCACTCCAATGTGTGTATAGAAAGGTTAATGCGCTTAAGAGATTTCATTATTTCGGGAAAGCCGGTTAAATCTGAAATGAATTTTTGGAAAATTATTACCTTCTAAGAGGAGCACTTAAACAGCAAGTACGATACTCTTATATCTTCACCATCAATCATATAAATGCAGAGAAACTTATCTATAGCGGAATCGCGCGGTGCCAGAAAAATTGACTGTTATGTACAGGTTTCTGTAACATACATATTCAAAGTACTGCACAGGGATTTCTATCCCGCAGGACGGGCACGAGAAATTTTTTCTTAATAGACAACTTTCCGCTGTATACAGATTCCGCAGGAGACAAGTTTCGCCGCATTAACTTTTCGATGATACTCTGAGTTAATTTGCATAGTATTTTCATCAGAAATGTAAAAATATATTTGTACCAACATCTTTACGTAGACTTTAATATATATCTCCCATGTCTGTACAATCCTCATCCAGAATGCTTGTTTGAACCTCATTCCTGTACCATAAAAAACGAAAAGCTTTGTAGAAGGGCCTGAGGCGACTAGACAAAATGAGGTAGTTTGCCGGTGCTCTCCTCACTAAAATAAAATGCTACGAGTATAAACGGAACAAGTCCACATAAGTGAAGCACAATGAATTTATAAGTAACACTTTTCGTAGCATTCAAAAAGGTTAATCAACGTTATAACTCACCATTACTCATGCCTCGGTTGCCTTCATATAATCATAGCCATGAATAAAACTGAGACAAAAGGATATAAAAGATACATTTTTCTCTATCCTCTACCGAAAGACAAATGAAAAGTTTCCATTCACATGACATGGGATCAAAACCTCGTATCAATCCCTAATTTCCGCAAATTTTTTAATATTAACATGAACTACAAAGTGACTTTAGAAATTGAAAACTGGAACGTATTGATTAAATAAGAGAAGAAGAAAATAAAGTACTTTCCTTCTCTTTCCCTAGTCAATGTATTTCTGCGGCTCAGTTTTCTTTAGCCGCTGATAAATTTGCTTATATTGGAGGCAAATATGGTTATAACATAATAGTAATAATTATGAATTATGCTCTGGAGAAATCTAACAAGAGCAAAAAATAATTACAGTAATATGCCAGCTCAACACAAGGGTTACTAACACAGCGGTATAACGAGAAAAAAATGAGCAGAATCGATTCAATGCTCGTTTCAAATAAGAATAACTTCAGAAAATATGAAAAAAGAGCAGGAAAATAATAAAATTTTTCAATATATATAAAGAAAGAGTGGATATAGGTTAACTGCAGAAATAATTCCATCTAGTAGTAACACTGTCATTCAAATGTTGTGCAAGCAATAGCTGAAAGTGTAAAATGTCTGTTAAATTCGTAGGTGAGCCTGGAATGACAAATAGCTCCCGCGTTTGCACCGCCATAGAAGAGCAACTTCCGCGCAAATTCTAGAAAAGCGTTCGTGCTCGAAAACCTCAAATCGCCTTTCACGATTGCCATCGATTCGTGAAAGACAATCCCGTGAGCCGGAAGAAAAGGGCGGTCTAAGACGACGGTGAAATTGCGTAATCAAAAAAGGCCGTACGTTCGGTCCAGTGGGGTAGGGCGGTGCTGGGGGAAAGTCCCGACCGAAAGAGTCGCTGTAGCCGAACAGAGAAAGGAAGGAGGACTTACTCAGAGGAAATACGAAAGAGCAGACAGAGGGGCGGAGAGGGGGGAACTGGCTAACTTCTCCATTCCCTCTTGTTCCTGCCACATTATAAGAAGATCCTCGTCCGCGGGCGGAGGTCTGCAGTATTGTTACCAGAAATCGAACCATGGGCCTATTAAGGTCCTCGAGGTTCATATCCCGGAGGATATTGGCCATCGCCGTCTTTCTGGAAGTGGGAATCGCTTCCTTCGCCATCTCCGGAAGTTACGCCGAAGACTCGAGTGGGGAGAGACGTACCTTCGAGGGACCCCTTGCCGAGCCCTCCGCCGACGGAAGTGTCGCGTCGTATTATCAATCGAAAGTTGTACATTTGGATGTTCCTACGCCGATTCCTGTCCAACTGGTTCACCCGCATCCGTCTCTCAGCCCACAAATCCCTGTCTCTACCCCAAGCAGACAGGATTTTCAGAAAATCCTAAGGCACCCAACAGTGGCACCAAGGACAAGGAACATCCTAACACCGACTCCTAACCCATTGATTCCCTCCTTTCAATCATTCCGACCACAGCTGCAATCGCCGAGCACAGCTAAACCTTACCCGCTAGAATGGAAGCAACCAGTGGGAGAACCGCAAGGACAATGGGTTACTCCGATAGCCATTCAATCCCACCCCTCCCCGCAGACGTTCGCTCCTCATCTTCCGCTCCCCGGCCCAACTGCGGCCTACTATAGGGGAGGACCAAACCCCTCAGTGAAGACACCAGATGATGATGTGATCCTCCGAAATCCTGCTTCCTTCGCACCTCAGCCCCTTCCCCCTCACCCAACGCGTGGGCCGCATATCCTGAACCCTTCCCACACCAGGTCTTACCAAAAGGTGGAGCGGTACCCTCAAGCTGAAGGTGTTACGTTGCGTTCTCATATACCTTTGGAAGGAAGCTTTGTGGCCACAACGCCGCGTCCAATGGGATCCGGAAGAACTTACGAAGATAAGGTAACACGTGGTGAGGATGATGGGGGTAGAAATCGCGATGTTTCCAGAGGAAAGTATCCGCAAGTTAAAGGAAGTACGGCGAAAGACATCGACGAAGAGACTGTTCCGGTTGAAAAAAGACAGAGATCAAGACCGACGGGATATCGCAGGTATTCCGATAAAAAAGGGTTGGGAACTGAGAAAAACATAAATAGTGAGGGGAAAAGGGGCAGGGCGGAAATCAGCGGGGGAAATGAACCCAGAGGTTACGCTGTTGCTGGGGCAACCGGAGAGGAAATAGTATCAGCGCCTCCCGCGAAAGAAAGGCAGAGGTTTTTATCGGCGCAGAATCAGGAGAGAAGAAATGATGAGAGAAGAGGAAGATATCGAATTAGAGGAGGAGATAGTGAGAAAAATAGGGAGCAAGAAATTGAAGAAGAGGGAGTAACTGTCGTGGCAGGACGAGGAAGGGGATTTGGGAGGAACCACGACAGAAGTCGAAATGAAGAAGACACGTTAAGCAGAAAACGAATAAACGACGGACAGGTGACCATGGGAAGAGGTAGAAGCAGAAATGTAGCAAGAGGGGAAGAATCAGAGGAACAAGAAGAACGGAGGGATAGCGTCGGAAGAGGAAAGAGACCAAGAAGGCTCCCGGAAGATGCAGACGGTGTTAGGAGGGCGTCCGGAAAGCGGGGAAGGGCTGACGACGCCCAGGAGACGGTGCAGAAGCATGCCAGAGTGAGATCGCGCCCAGACGAAACTCGACGACCACTGAGAACTGAGGATTATTCTTCAGATGAAACTAACCATCATTTAAGGCGAAGGAAACAACGGCCGTTTTCCAAAGGAAGAGACGTTGAAGAAGATGACGTTGCAGAGGCAGAAGAGACTAGCGCGGATGAGGTGAAGACTTCCGAAGGGGAGGAATCACAGGATGACGAAGAGGAGGATCAAAGCAGTAAAGCAAGTCATAATCATGGGGGTGGAGGGGATCATGAGAGTGAAGAAAGCCATGGAAGCGGTGGAGGTCATGGTGGAGGCCACGGAGGTGGTGGAGGCGGAGGCCACGGGGGTGGTGGAGGTGGAGGCCACGGGGGTGGTGGAGGCGGAGGCGATGGTGGGGGCGAAAAGAAACACGAAGAAGGCGGCGGAGAGGAAGAAGAAGAGGAACACCACGAGTCCCACGGTGAAGAAGCAGAGAAAGGTTACAAAGGTGAGCACAAATACGAAAAAGCCGCAGAGGGCAAGCACGACAAGGAAGAGCACAAAGGAGAAGAGGGAGAGGAAGGAGGCCACAAGGAAGGGCACCACGAGAGCGGCGATTACTTTGGAGAAGAACACGGAGAACACAAAGGTGAAAAGTCGGATGGATTCGAAGATGAAGGAAAGTATAAAAAGGGACACAGCACGAAGGGTACCCACGAAGTCCACAAAAAGGATGAGTACGCCAACAATCACGAGTTCTTCGATGACTACGAAGACGATGGTCATCACGACAAAGAGGGCGCCTTCGAGGAGGATGAAGACGGTGAAAAGGGAGGCCATCACAAGAAGGAGCATCACGATTCAGAATTCGAACATGGTGACCATCACAAGAAGGGCAAACACCTGAAAGGGCACTATTATGACGAAGAGGAAGGTCACGATCACAAAGATGGCGAAGAAGAGGAACACGGACACAAAGAGGAATACGGAAAGAAATCGGGTCATAAAAAGTATATAAAAAAGGGATACAGTGAAGAAGGGGGCGGAGGAAAAGATGGAGGAGGAGGGGGAAAAGAATGAAAACTAGCGTGGTCAAGCAAGATAAGACAACTGGAACCATCTTTAATCAATATACCTAATGAAGCGTATATATGGTGGACAAATATTTATGATAGGACATGTATACTATTCTGAACATTCATTATTATGTTTGCCCAGAAGGTATTAGAAAAGAATTTTAGAGCAGTCTTCAGTGCCAACACTACATATATATGCTACGAAACAGGTTAATGGTGGGTAAGGGATGAGGCCATAGTGATTTTATTCTCACAATACCTGTTTAATTTGTTATTACTGATAATATTGCTTTTATTTCAATAATAACCCTGTCAGCCTTTTTCATCATTAACCTAATGAACTGTATTTTTATGATAATGATTGTATCAATTTGTTTTTCTCTCTAAAAATGGAGAATCCAATATCTTTTCATGCCTGACGCCTACTTTGGTTGCTCATAACTTTAATCTTATCCTTCTGGAAAATTACTTAAAGATCTCATAATGAAACAATGCTGGCTTAGATATTCTTAAATATATATGGTAAATTATGAGAGATTTTAATATCACCACACTAACTAATTAAATGAGCTCATCTTGAAGTATTTACTTCATGACGAGTTAAGCAAATGAAAATTTTTAAGTCAAGAAGTGAATCTTATTTTACATGTGAATCTATTTCTTAACTTCAATGTAATATTGAAAATTTTAACTGAGCATGTTAATTGTTGATTTTTTTATTTATGTTATTGTTATATTTTGTAATTTATTTCTGTACAATATGTATTCAATAAAAATATATAAAAAATTTAAATTCTTCTCCTAAAATTTATTTGCATGAAATAATGTCTCTGAATATTTCTGAAAATGGAACAAATCAATCCTTCTCTTTTGAGACCTCACTTTGACTAAAACTAATGAACACTTATGGAAAATTTGATAATAGTTTGTTATTTTCTCTTGATAAACATTCCTTAAAGGATGATTTCAGCAGTACATAAACTTTTTATTCTGATGATTGTGTTTTCACCAGAGGCTCACATTTTCAGAATTCACATTGGCTAAATATGAGATATGAATTTGCAAAACACAGCATTCTCTTGCTCATTTTAGACATAATTTCTTTTGCTTTTATATTTTCCATGTGTTATTCACAACAAACCAACAAAAACAATCTTGTCATAAGTTTAACTTTTCTGTCTAATTTGAGACTTAAAACAGTACTAACAAAGATGAATAAAGAAAATGAATGAGAATCTATTTAACTTAAAAAAATATTCTAAGAGGTTCTTAAATATCTAAAAGTAAGACATATAAATACAGAAGCAGTAAAACAGCTCTAGGTAAATTTTACTGATAGAAAAACATTAAGTGAAATAAAATTCAAATCCTGCAGTATTATTGTTGTATCAATAAATGAAGGAGATTAGCAAGAGGAAAGAGAAGTCAAAGTTTGCATATGCTTTGTTTACTTGATTACTATGTTCAATCTTTGATTTGATATTTTTATATCAAACTTTCTAATTCAAACTGTATGCATCAGGAGCATAAACTTAGCAACCATATTATAGTCTTCATAGTAGAATTATTTCCCATAAATTCCACAGCTAAAGTTGTTTTCCATTAGTTAAATAAAGAAATAATTTCCAACAGCACATAGTCTGTTACTGAAGACAACCAAAACTCCTTGGATATTGATTTGAAATTCATGAAGGAAGCATATAAGGACACAAGACTGCTTCCTTTGAAAAAGAAGGACAAGGTATTCTTGCTGATGCATAAAATTTTTTTTCTGAATTATCCTCTGATAAGCTTAGACTCATATTCAACATTTTTCAGAAATCAATATCAAAAACAGCTTGATTAGATGGATCCTCGATATTAAAAATTCCTGAGCATAGTAGTATGTATGTACATTCCATGGTCAACTAAGAGTTAAAATTCAAGTGAAATATATTCCTCTTTTACTAATATTTGTATTTATGAATAAGCCTCCCTCTTTCTCAAACAAAAACTATAATTTATGCTCTTGAGGAAATATTGTAAGCCAAAATATGGTGAGCCAAAGAAAACTTATCCATATTGGCAACCATAACTGCAATCTAATTGTGAAAGTTCATTTTTTCACTCTGTTCATACAAATACATTTCTTTTAATGCCTGAAGATATTTCATTTAAGGTTGGATAGCATCTACAAAGTGTTCTAACTTCCACAGTCTAAACTTTAAAAATATTCAACACCTATCAAGTAAATACTGGAACTAGAATAACATTGGAATGAAAGCAGCAGCATCTTAACCAATGATCCTACAACTTTTAATGGAAAAAAGAAGGTACCAGGACAAAGAGGGTAGATATGATAGGTCAATTAAGAAAATATATCAGGCTATCAATGATTGATGATTATGGGCTTAACTTAAAGTGTGGTCCTTTATGTTTTTTTAATTTTAAAAAGCAAAGCAAAAAGAGAAATTTCATATTTTTATTAGTACATTGACATTCGTTTCAGTTTCCCCTTTATAGAGGAAGATATTATGCAGAGTAAACATTATCTATCAAAATATGGTTTTACTGTCACTGGTATATTTTTATTTAAAGAATAGCATGTGTTAACCAGCATAAGCATAACTAATCTCAATAAGTGGATTGTCTTGCTTATTTAGTTAAAAAAAGTTATTTGTATTACTTACTGTTTACTATTTCAATAACAGAAGCAGTAACAGGCATATGGTCTTACAAGGAAAGAAAATCTTTCCAATCATTAATAAAAAATGCAATTTCTAGATTGCTCTTAATATTACGGATGATTAGCTACATGATGAATTCACTACTGAGAAAATTAATGCAATTTAAATTATTTAGTTCAAATATGGAGTGGAATTGTGCAATTATGGAATTTTGTTTAAAATCTTTCAACAAAAACTGAAAAGCCAAAATCATTAAATCATATTAGAAGGATTACTTCGTGTTTCAATGATTGGAGTTAATTTACTCCTGTATCTATGGGTGTGCAAAAGCTAAATAGCAAAATATTTTCTCTGTAAAGGGAGGTCTTTTATTGTTAAATACTAAATTCAAAGTAACAATTATATTAAGATAATAAAAATTAAATAAAATAAATTTCAGTGTGTACTTTCCTGCTTTCATCAATAATTTTAAATAAAACCCAACAGCAGCCTTAGTCTTGGGTAAAGCAACAGCTGCAGATTAATGGTAAAGCTGAAGAGGATCATTTGGCCATTTATGAACCCTATTACTAATTATGATCACCAGAATGTGTCTATGATCTATTACAGAATCATGAATGGCAAATTGAAGATATAATTCATGGATTATAAAGAATCGACTCTCAATTGGTTTCCTATGGAATGTTATTCCTCTGTTTCATACTGATACCCTGCTAGTTGGCTTCATAATATTATAACAGACAAGAAAATTCTTAAATGAGAAGGATTAACTGTTCAATGTAGTGATGTACTAAATTTTATTGAAAATTCATGATTTAGAAGTAATTTAAATAAGAATTATGACTTAATAATCAAAGCAGCTGTATAAATTGTCATAAAAATATTACTCTTTTCAAACAAAAATCATCATCATTCTCATGTTGTATTTTCATACTCTTTTCCATATGAGTTGTATGTCAAGTATTGCGGGGGGATTCTCAAAGTAGACATGCCAGAAAATCATTCTGATAAAGGAAATAGTTTTACCCCCTAAAATTGCAAATAATTAAGACTTCCAGTATGACATCATATGATATAAACTGAAGAAAGTTATTAATAGGTAATATATTTCCTATTTCTGTTCTGGATTTGAGTATTTATCACAAAGTAATATTACTATACTGTATTTATCAATTCGATTCATATAAATAATCTTTAGAGCTTTAGGTTTTCTATTGGTTTTCCTTCATTCATGAATAATCAGTTTTCTGTGTTTTGCCACAAGACAGTAAATTGCTTCCTTATTTACAAAAGATGCATCAAGCTTTTTAAAGATCATTTTCCCTGTATCTTTCATAGTCAGCAAGAGTATATGATTTGTAGGTTCAAGCAGTGATGCAAAATGCCAAGAAATTAAGAAATTTATGAGCACAAGTGGTTTTTTCTCGTTGTGGTAATTCGGCATCATCCTGACCATACATACATTTCTGTTGTAGGTTTATAACATTTAATATTTTTCAATTTGTGTAAGTGTGCAACTAATTTGAGAAACAGATGTTAATTGTAAGTAAAAATTAGGAATTCATTCATGAAAACAAATATTAATAGAAAGTCAAGAAGGCTAGAATTGTCTTTCATCGTAGTAAGTGGTCGTAAAAATATATTAAAATGAGTCTTTTTACAAATCTGAAATTGAAATTCTTGCTCTTTTAGTATAATGAAGAATTAGGTTACAAAGAGAAAACCACAAACGACAGAAATTCCTTGAGATTTTGTTTTTGAATCACATGATAATCAACATGATTATCTAACTTAAAAGATGGAAAACCTATTTTCAAAGCATGTCATGACTGCAACAACTTAAGTGCAAGAAATTCAGTGATTCAAAGTGAAATTGTTATTAAGTGGTCAGTGGTTATAAGCAAATGAAGAATAAAAACCAACTCATCTGATTCTTACAATGATGAATTAATAGAGGTAACTTTCACAATATAATGTTTTTTGTTTCAAGCACAGTTGTCACTATCAATTTCCACCTTAACACTAAAGAATTTTCAGATTATCTCATACTAATGGCGAAACATTTCCACAATGCTCTGCAGTGGATTAAGATAATTTATTATGACCAAATAGATACATGTAGTTTCAAGCAGGGTTTGTTAATAAAGATAATATTTTAAATAAATCAAAATCAAACCAAATCATCAGCTAATATATACATCAAACTAAATCATCAGCTAATAATTATATAGCTACTTTTTTATTACTTTACTTACTTTTAATCATTGCTATACCAATTTCTTATTGTCTTTTTGTGGCATAAATTTATAATCTTGTTATGGCTTAGAAGTATGCAAGAAAGTTACTATGAAATGTGGTAATGGGTAGTGTTAGCAGGTTTACAAAATACTCCGTCTTACAATTAGTTAAAGAAAGTAAAATACATAAACTTAACATCAATAATAGTAGAAAATTCACCCAGGCCCATATACATTGATATACATTAGTACTATTCAAAAGATAATTTATTCTGAGAATAAGGTTGTGACCTGTTTTTCTTGTTTGAAATGAGAGAAATCATAAATGCTAGTCTAGCACATAACCAGTATAAATTAGCACATAAGCCCCAGCCAGTATATTTTATTGCTTGGTTTATTTTGTTTTTGCAGGCATTTCTGAATAATGAAGTCAAATAACCATGATAAAGATTCAGTCTTACTGCTTAGTTACCATCAACAAAAGTTGAACTTTTTTCTAAGACAAAATGTCATGGGGAAATAAACTGAGGAAAGAATTATCTTAAAACTTTTCTTTTAATGGCAAACAAGAATGACTTATATATTATTACTACAAGTCTAAAATAGGAAATAATTTCATTTCACATACAGACAAAAGCATCTGTCAACAATTAATTACGAGATTCATTTTTTTAAATCTAGGATTTCCATACACATGACAGAATTATTATAACTATAGTAATAACAGGCATAGCTGACTATGGGCATAACTACTAATATTGCATTAATAACTAAAATAATTAACTAAAATTAAATTAAATCTATGTAAAAAAAATCTCAACAATACTTCAAACATGGATAAAAGAAATATTCTAATTACAGAATATAAAATATTGC
>KZ308264.1:843685-873669 GCA_000376725.2 Ladona fulva
TTTAGTAAAATATATAGTATTTTTCTTCAATCAAAATCACTTTGAATGCCCAAAAACTGACTTGGGAAAGTAGTAAAGTTTTGGCTTGTTGAGGCTAAAAATAATCAAATTTAAAAAAATTGTACATGCCATTTTTGAAAGAGAGCTGAAGAGAACATTTACTCAAACTGCTGAACTTAAATCCACAAACAAGATGTTCATTAAATAGTATTTAAAAGCACAACTGTAAGAATTCTTACAGCTGTGCTTAAGTTACAAATATTTTTAAAAATGGGCAAGATTGCCAAAAAGTACGAGATGCTGTCATTCAGGTGAAATTGATAGTAATCACTTAAAGCTTCAAAATATTTCCAATTTGATAGATCACGAGAGAGATTTTTTTTAATGAAGCAATTCATCATATTGTGAGAAGTTCTATCGCAGATAATATTGTATGATAAGAAAGTGTTATAATTAAGAAAATATGATTGAAAAATGATTTATATGCCTGAAATGTTTACCAGACATTGGTGAGAGACAGTGTAGTTGTAATATACTTCTTTATATTTCCAACAGGTATTATTAGCTCTTTGCAATGAAGTACTTGAAAACACTGGAGAATGTATTTAAAGTTATTAGCATTCTTACTTAAAATTCATATTCTAATTTTAATAAAAAGGAAATCATCAAAAATAATTACATAAATATGAGTAGATTGATATGAGAGATTGCCGATTACAAAATATGAGAGATTGCTGATTATAAAACACTGATTGCTCCTTCTACATGTAGTTCTCATTGTAAATTTAAATATTTAAGTGAATATTTAGCCACTTGTAATAGTAGCAATGACATTAAATATGTAAACATGAATTATATTATACTAATTTTTCCATATTAGTCATATGGGAAAATATCCTACATGGTTTTATGTTTTGGGAAAAAAGTATAAAATCAATATGGAAGGAATTCCCTACTCCAATTAAAAATGATTGTACAATAGAGAAATCTGATCATGACTTTAATAATAAAAATTTGAAGTAATTATAATGAAATGGAAACTACTGTATGGCAAATTGAAGATATAATTCATGGATTATAAAGAATCGACTCTCAATTGGTTTCCTATGGAATGTTATTCCTCTGTTTCATACTGATACCCTNAGTAATAATGAACTATATAGTAGTGGAAACATGGAAGTTGACAGTTCCTTCATTGCATATATAACATCGCCTAGTCATGAGCCGTAATCGCTTAAATAGAAGTTTTCTCGAGTAAACTAAGTAAGCGTATGTAATCTTACGCAGAAATATGACTAGTAAAAATTATTACCAAGAAGTCTGATAGAATAGCCACCGAACGCGTATTTCTTTATACTCGTATATTCATAAATTTACGTATTTTTTCATCCGATTTCAGTATCCTACAAGAAGTTACTTGTTAAGTTGATTTTCTTTTCGTTGCAGAACGTTTTTCTTTTGTTAAGGTCAATTCGAAATAATGATCATACTAAAGCGGGAGATGAGCCTGGAGAAACTGAATTTAATGGACATTCTGATTTCCTACGTGTTTCCGAATAAAAATAACGACAATATCTTCTTCAATTATAATTTCAGAGACCTAGGATGCGGACTTATAGCTTTGGAAATCCTAAGCGTCAGTCGATGTGGGCTGAATTCCTTGGATGGCACCTTTGGGTTTCCATCTCTGAAGGAATTCAACGCTTCATACAACAAAATCAAAGATGTAGCGCCTTGTTCGGCGATAGAAAATCTCAGATTGCTCGACGTTCAGGGGTAAGTGTATTGCATGCATATCATTCACGCTATTGCACTCCGGAGAGGGCAAGCTAACAGCTTTATTTCCTCACAACACTCCAAACTTTCCTGCGCGAGCTAATCACTCCCTCTTTACAAGAATCTTTTCTCACGTTTCGTTTCATTCTTCATGCTCCATTCATTTCTTCCCTTCAGGTTGTCAAACAACCAGTTTTTTCTCAGTATCCTTCTATAACCCTTTTAGTACACATCTTGTCTCGCTTTCTTCGGAATTACCTGCTTTAAAGACCCCGGCTAACCTAAATTAGAGTGTTTTAGCAGGTGCGTAGCGGTCGACTGATTATTCCGAAAACCTCAATGCGCATGCGCGAAACGGTCTCCAGGGTGCAATTTGTATTACTGTAACTAGCATTATATACGAAAGTTGTGATAAATCCTCCATGTTTACATGCATTTACATGTATTCGCCATTTAACATGGCGGAATTATCGCAAATTTCGGATATATCACATACACTTTGTATTCTGTTTGCATACATTTACATGTACCCTCCATATAACACGTGAGATTTATAGCAAATTTCGGATATAACATTAATTACAGGAATACATAATCGCGCCCATGGTCTGACTCGTATGCACGTGGAAAGAAAGAGAAATATCGTATGCACGTGGAAAGAAAGAGAAATATCATATGCACGTATATTTTTGGTTTTTTCACGAAACTGATAGGAAGTGATTCTACGGTGTACGCCGTGCCAAAACTCTCAAATGTCTTTCTTCTCAACGATAACTAGTTCCATTTCAACCAAACTAGCGTTTTCCTGATTCTCTTATCTAGAGTAGTCCAGCATTTGTCCATGGGGGGTTTAGAGCCATGGAGTAAACACTGCATTGCCTTCAATCCAGGAGCAGGAATACTTCTTCCTAAAATCTAATTAAAATGGAAACATTTAATTTTTTCAAGAAATACCGTAATCATAATTTTTTAAAAATTTCTTCTGGAGAACGTAACGTGTTTGCAATCACCAAATTTTCATCCCGTCTGACTTAAATTTGATAATATCTATCACATGCATTATACAGTGTATTCCACTGCAGAATTTCACGTTTAGATCATTATTTTCATTTAAGATCTTTTGAACTGTCATCACCACTGTCACAAGCCATCACCATTACTGATGGGTGAAAATTCCAAGGAGAAATTTCTGCTTCTTTTCTAAGGAATCCCATAAGTGACATCAACAGCGTCGGTCTTCTTTTCCTCTGCTCGGAGCTGGAGGAACTCGTCTTGATAGAGTGCCCGGTGACAGAAATTCCAAACTACCGTAGAAGAGTGCGCGAAAACCTCCCAACGCTGAAGATTTTGGACAACGTGAGCTTTTCAGATGATCCTTTGCTTTCAGATGGAGGTAAGTCCCCGAACAGACCATTTGCTTTCCACGGGTGGAACTATTTTCTAGATACCCTCGGTAAGATGGCGAGTAACGAAAAACGAAATGTAACTACCAGACCGACTAAACTGCTCTAAATATGCTATGAAAGCTTTCATTCTTAATGTACTCATAATTGAAAGGGATTGGATACTATCCAGAAGCAGCCAAACTTTTTGAAAGACATTCCTAATGAATAATATAGCAGAACCAAGGAACATTTACTGGTATTTCGTGTTTCTTCTTTCCGACCGGCAGAATATTGTGTATTATATCGAGATATCCATATTTTGCTGAATTTTGATCCTTTTCAGCTGCCAGTTACACCACTTGCTACTTAAGTTCCTCTCCTACTTAGAACCTTCAAAATTAATTCCTTGCTATGAATATGGACGTACTGAAGAGCCCATTAAAGAACTAACAATTAATGATTCCATCATTTTACCGCTAAATGACTTTAAAAAGGTATGCCTATAATTCGCTAAATCCTCTTTTAAACAGCTTTAAAATATTGGAGTGATATTCGCAACTTTCGGAACCTTACCTTCGTTCGTAGACTTTTCAAATATAACTTTAAGGAAAGCAGTTACGCTTTTCGTTTCTTCTTTGAATGCCTGCTGGTATGTCATCAGAACCAGGAGCCTAATTAGGTTTAATCGTCCAATCGTCCAAATCGTCCAAAAGTCCAATAATGCCATCATTTCTGAAGGTGATTTTCGACATCAATCCCAATAGTTCGACGTTCAATTTATGGAGGTTCTTTGCTGCTCCAGCTTCTTTTCTGTTTCATATTATTCGCTTTCCATTCCATATAAATGGACGTATAATCTTGCGATCGGACATTCCCTGCATCCACAGCTCTAAGCCGAATATTTCATAGGGCTTACTCACCACATATCTGACATATACTATGAATTTATTGGAAAAATAATTAAAATGAACAAGAAGATCCAGACAGATACCATTATATCTCTTTCATGTGAGTGCTTCTCAAAGATATTGAAAGAGAAGTCAAACACGTTTGAAAAAACTGAAATTTCAGATAAGATATAAATGATACAAGAGTATGATGATGATTCATCACAGTAAGAGAGCTGATATTTTTTCATTTCAGCAGTAGTGCACTTTAATTTGATGTGAAATATTAATACTTGAATTATACATTATTGGTTAATTAATAGCACATCAAATTAAGTTGAATTGATTATTACATCAGTCAAAGCTGACCTAATACGAGACATTTATCATCCGAATTAAATTCCAATGTAGTCAATACTAAATTATTTAACATCAACTTGCTATTGCTTTAATTATTACCATCCTTCCAAAGTCTGATTACTTACACATCGAGACTTTCAAAAGAATCAAATCCCAACTATTAAAACTTTTACATAGAAATAATTTTAGTAAAACAAAGGTGGGAGAAATATTAATTTTCCTTTTTGAGAACGAAGAGTAAGAGCGATATTTGTTGACTATAAGGTAAAACATTGGTTAACGAGTTTCAAAGTTAGTTTATCGATCTAATATACATTTTTCGGAACTTTTTCACAACTCCGACGCCATCCCGTACCTACGAACCTTGTTTACACGTCGCTATGGACAACGTTCGTGAAGGTACCGGCTCTCACCAAATAATCAATCTACCGATAGATGAGCCCCACATACTTGATCCGATCATACAAGTTAACGCTAAATTACTCCTCTAATGAAAACAAAGTTATTCTTTCTGTTTTTTCGGGAGAATGCTCTAAGAATTCTTCGCTGAGAGGATAGTTTGATCCAAAGGAAAATAACTTTAGCAATCAGTAAGGTATGTATGATTTCCTTTGTTCAAATAGTGCGTATTGGCTCTTTGAAATTTGGCATACCGTTGGTAAAGTAATTGAAACCTCATTTTAATTTCCAACATTTTTGAGATGACATTTGATTGATCCAGCGAGTAATCCAAAAGTCTCGGACCGAGATAATTGATGTATCTATCTAAGCATATTTTATGTAAAAATCTCAAAAAATTTTTAATTTTATGATCAGCTGGAGACTTAACCCTCAATGACATCGGATTGGATGTGCAATTAGCGGCATTCGAAACAATTAATATCGGTGGCCATTGTTTTATCTCTGGATTTCTGAAAAAAATTCCGAAATGAAAGTCAATCGCATAACAAGATCAGTACCGGCCATCTACCAAAGGGGGCCTGAGTGCAAATGTCTACTTGAGCCCCTCTCTGTAGTAGTATTTCTAAAAGTGCCTAGACGGGTGTGGTCATTTCGCACATACGTGCTTCCTCCTAGAACACCGATTTATCCCGGGACCGCTTTCACCAAAGGCGAACGCGCTACCCACTTGACTATCCTGAAGCTACCCTTTTTAAGCTTCCTCTAAGTATGTGATAAGTAATTTTAATAAACAGAGAAAAATAATGGACGCAACAAAATTTCTTATTTGTATGCCATTTGAAAAATTAAAACGTTACCTTCGTAAATTGGGGCCCTCTAAATCTTGGGGCCCGGATGCTAGACATTAGCGGGCACCTCTTTATGGCCAGCGTTGAAAATCATATACCATCTTGTAATACAAATCTTCTATAAACATTCAAACGTACAACCTGAGTATTTTTGCGCCGTTAGGATAAAAATAAATTAACTAGGAACTTCATGAGACGTTGGAATTGTAATAGTTGGTAAATAATTCTTTTACTCAAGCAGTGGTATTAAACGTTGTAAATAATGAGGCCTTTGTCAACATTTTGACAGTTTCTCCATGCCGCCGCACGCAGGCTTTTCTCTCCACTATGTAAGTGAGCGCACTCCATCACCGACCGATAACACCTCATTGGGCACTGCACCCGAAGCTGCCAGTGGTCCGGTTGCCGCAACCTCTCAAATGCTCAACCCATCTCCTTCTGTGCCCTCAGACTGGCTGCCGTTGGAGCTGACTTTACCTGAATATCTCGTAAATGAAGGCGCCAATCTTTCCTTAACTATTTATATTGCCGAATTAGAGGTTATCTCCTCTAGTCGATGTGCATCAACTACCTGAATCTTTTGCTTCGAATTACTATATAGTGAACATTTTCTTTTAAGAGTCAGTATTCATATGTTGGCAGATTCAGGGAAAGCGAAAGGGGAAGATTGACCCCCTTTGATGACTTTTTAGCACCAGCAATTTTAAATCGCCCCCTTTGGAAAGTATCGTTCCCCTTGGCAGATTTCTAGATCTGCCCCTGGCTTAGTGGTTGAACAAGAAATTCTTGTCTTTCGTAGCTTATGATACATTTCGCGTTATTACCTCAGCCGGAAGTGATTTTATCGGAAGGCGGCTTGCATCATCAAGCCACACAAGAAATTTCTAAGTCACTTGTGGAACCATCAGGCAAAACCCGAGTAGCGAATAACATGCATGCAAGTAGTCCAACATCGCAATTGCCTATCGGAAAATGAATTTAAGCCCTAAGTAAACCACAGGACTACATTTTCAAATTCACTTTTACTTGATTTATTTTGTAAGAACTGTGAAACACAATGGTTTAAATGCTTCAGTCTGTTACTAAAAGTGAGGTAAGTCATGTCTCCTAGCTATGAGAGTTTCACAATTCCTAGCCTCCAATCGTACATTTTCTTCACTTTCCTTTAAGAAAAACTAAAATAAATACTTACAAATTTTAGTTCCTCATAACGACTTTTGATCGCGTTTCATAACACGGGCTGTTTTGGAAAACAAAGTTCACTTTCACAATCACTTGGCCTTAAAATGTTAAGAGATCGTTTTAATTCCAATATGTAATTTAAGAATCGTAATTTTATATGATTTTGTTTACAAGGTGCTCAGAAGAAATAGATACATTCGCTAATCGGAGGCGCAACTAGAAACTTGGCAAGCGGGGTACGATTTAAGACGATTTTCTTATTAACTCATCTCCATTTTAATTTTATAATTCCATTCTTTCGTGCTGAGATGTATATTAATCGTAGAATATTTCGCAGACTTAAATTTGAGTCTTTCATTTCAAGTAACCTTCGATCTCCCCCATTGGATTTGTCAATGGCCCGAACATGGTAAAGCTGGGAGTAAAAACAATTCGCACCACTCCAGTTATCGGGAAAATCTATTATGTTAGTAAGCCTTGGAGCAAGTTTTGATATTTTTGCTGGCACTTACTCTACTGCCTGATATTATAATGTATATGTGGTTATGAACTAATGTTCTCTTTAGGGCCCCGTATGCATGATGTTTTGTCCGAGATAAAGTGAAGATTATACTCGTAGTTACGATTATCCTTCATACATAGAGGAGATTAACAATAATCTTTACTTTAACTCTGAGAAAACATTGTGATACCAGGCCCTAAAGGGAATTTAGTAAAAATACATTTCATGTATACACGTACATTATAATATTATTATTTTATACATACATTAATAGATATATACGAGTACGTGTATATGGATTCATAGCCAGATGGGCATATTGTTCCTTGCTTTCCTTTGGCATTCAAATGCTTTCATTTTAAGATGTGACATTCTCCGTATAATTGTATGACGTACAGTAATGAATTCAATGCGAGACACAATCTAATACTATTCCGTCATAACCAAAAGCATATAATAAACTAACTATTTGCATATGGAAATTTGTATATTAACCACTTCTCTGACGAATTTTTTTGTATAAGTTGGGCTTGGAAAATATAATATTTTTTTTATTTATAAAATTGTGTGCTTATACTTAACTAAGAACGAAATAAGTCTTTTTCCCATTCGATGGCTATTTAATATAATATTTCACTTTTTTATTTCCTTAAATTTTAACGTGTTTACTGTATATCCACATGTTAGGCAGTACAGTACGAACAGAAACGTACAATTGGAATGCAGATCAAAGAAAGCATGTTCGACAGGCTCAATATGTTCGACAACTCAACTAAAATATCTCTTTGAAAGTAAAAAAATGGTCAAGAAGAAAAAATTCTAAATATTAACTAGACTAGATTTCGAATCACTCTATTCTAAAAAAATATCTCGAGTGCGTCAGGGAAATGGTTAATAAAAGTTAAATATTAAAATAATAAAATCATTCCTCTATAATTTTTACGCATCGGCAATGTATGTATGTACCCATAATCACGTAATTATTATTTCTAGAGGAATGTAACAGGAGTGGAAGACTTGAGTCAACTTCGTCATCTCAAACTTCGAGTAATAACTGGAGAGGCCAGCATTCAAAGAATTAGCGTTTATGCTCCATCTCTAGTTCATCTAGATCTTCAAGGAAGCTACCTCGGTTCACTCAGGTGAATTTCCAACCCATTCTCATTAACCTAGTGTATTATATTGCATGTAAAAGTACATACATGAAAAAGGAAGACGTAAACGGTATTATGCGAGCACCTGCTACTTCGACCGATCCGACAATGAGCGTAAAATAAGAGAAATAGATGCGAGGACAAGTAGTTTTTAGGGATTCATTGTTTCCGCGAACGATACGCGACAGCAAAAATCTTACCTGTAATAATGTAACAATGAAAAGTTTAAATTCTATTTCAATGTAGTTTTGAGGTCATGCATAAATTATAACAGTTTAACACAGTTTTTGAAAGTTATCGTATTTAGTGAGCAATGTTTTTTTAAATTTTATGTATAGATATTCTGTATTTGTACATGTACGGATTCTATTGAATTGTTCGAGTTGATTGACAACTGAACGTGATGTTTGTTGTGGTTTTAGATTATTTTGTAAATTATAGCTGTGTAAATTGTAAATTAGCAGATTAATCATTAGATTGCTTAATTATGTAGTTAATGGGGAGGAAGATAAATACTAATGTTCTGTTGTTATGTATATGGAAATTTGTAACATTGTTTGCATTATTGTACATTATAGTGTAAGTTAGCGCCCACACCTGGCTTTTCGTCTGTCTGCGGCGATATTGCACAATAAATAAATAGAAAAAATCCAGTAGTTATGCAAAAATCTATTACCTTCAAATGATTTAAATTTAAGATAGACCTGAATAACTTAGACTTTCTTACAAAACCTTCAAACAATAGATTTATTACAGACTATAACACACACATTAATGTTTTTAAACTGATTTATTCACATGGTCTGCTTATTAAAACGCAGAATTTGAGAATGACACTCATTTGCACTTTAAAAAATCCTGAATCTATTGATAATGTATTGATGATGATATATCACTGTCATTATGATTCCAAGAATATCTAATGGAATAACTACACATGATTATGAGCGAATTTCTTTGGGAATTCCCCAAGGGAAAGCATGGAGGCAATTTAGTTTAATTTTCCCGTTTACGATATAGTTGATTCACTCTTCTCATCTCAGATGCGAATATATCTTTTTCTGCTAACGATTGCAAATGATTGAAACAACTCTAATCCTCCTTCCTTCAGGAAGACCTTGACGCAGACGGAACATGGCTACAAAAAGTAAATCCATTGAAATCTCGAGTTATCTCACTAACTACTATTATTTACTTATGAGTGATGACTCTGCATTCTCGTTGAAAGTTTTAGCACGACGAGAATAACGACTTCTGGCAATAAAGCCACGCCGAAGTGCAAAGCTCAATCAACATATTGAGAGCTCCTGAGTATCGATAAGATTTTAAATCAGAAAGTTCCTAAAGAGCAAATATAGACGCGCAAATATTTACGGAAAACCACATATGAGACAATGACAGCGCTAAATAGAACTGCATAGGCGACTTATGGCAAAAATGTGATGAATCTACCTGAAACCAGTTGAAAATTAGCGTCAACAGCACTGATAGCGAGAAAAATATTATATTTAGTTAATTCCAGCACTTTTTTTTCATTCGTCGTGTCCTGAAAATGAATTACGATTGCAATATCAGTGATATCCGGATAAGAATAATGTCTCCATATTGAGAAAATTAAGCGTTAGAAATACACTTATAATAGTTTACTAAATTACAAATAAAATAATTTATTTGATAATACGCTATGGCAGAGGCTCGAAAGCTTGCTATTTCATTAGGCCATATCAGCATTTGGAATTATATCAGCGGTAGCAGACAACCTGTGTGACCTTTAAATTCTAGGAGTTAATTACGTGTTACCCCTAATTTATCAATAATTCTTCAATGATATTGTTACGCCATCGCTGAATGCTTGTATTAGCGGTGATATTGTGGCAACGTGTAAACAGGCATTGTTGGGACATTGGATGGGTAGCCATTACTGCGATTAACACGGCTAAAGTTCTGCTCTTAGGAAAGTGAGTTAAAGGCAGGATTAAGGGAGAAAGGTAGTCGTGAGAAGCGGAGGACAGAATTATCGTTCGTTGCATCGTCTGTTCGAAGAACGGATGTAAGAGAACGGATTGAAAACTGATTACGGTGTGAATAAAAATGCGTGCTGCGTTAACTCGACTTTCGGTGTGAATTGTTTCTCTGCGATTCTCACGTAACCCATGGAATACGGAAAAATATTTTATGTTAGCAACGAGTTCCTCTTATTTTGCTTCGATCAAAACACTATCGTCCTTTAGCCATCTGCTACTAATGGAAAAACGTGTGAGAGCCAAAAGAAAGATTTGATTTCTTAAGGTTGAGGTATGTATTTGATTGAGTTAAGGTCGGTAATTGGTCGGTGCGCCGAAATTTCATGGGCTGCGGTTTTGGGGGATCCCTTTGTTACCGTAACTATTCCAAAAGACGAAAAGGCCAATGGCAATGAGAAGTTGATGACACTTTATTCCCTAAGGCTGTCAATAGTTTTTTTTTAATTATAATACAACAAGTGGAAGTATTTTGGTATGACAACGCTGAAACAGCTGTGGAAAACGATATTAAAATCATCTATTATAATGATGATATAATTACAAAAAAATAACATTATAAAGAGAAAAATTAATCATTGTACGACTAAAATGATCTAAATGCGCAAATAACTTGTTCAATCGATCACAGCAAGTAAATAATTGCAAAGCTTCATCGAATAACATATCGGCAATTATCAATGTTGACCCACGCAGAATTATCAAATTAATTAGGAAAGACTTTCCATGTGTTCCCGTATTGCCAAGTGAGTAGCGCGTTCGCACTTAGCGAAAGCGGTTCCATGGGAGTGGGAAATTTTGTCAGCTGTCGAATCGCTTTCAACAATATTACTACTAAAACATTAAAATCGGATGCATTTTTTGCTTTGAATACACACAGAAAACGAAAGTATTATTAACGTATTATTTTTAATTGACCATTCGAATTAAGAAAAAAATGTATTTATTGCAAATGTTTTTTTTTTATTTTACGAATGAACTCATTCGAGAAAATAAACGACAGTATATTCGTATGTAATTGGTGCCAATTATAGTACAACTCTTATTTTGCTTGAAAATTTCTCAATAAATGTTTCAGTATCGATACTAAGATTACTGACACGGTTCACTACCATCCGAGATACATGGTACATATCATCTCCACCTGATGTGCCAGCAGTAGTCATTTCGTTATCGATTAGTCATTAATAGCGCCGTGAACTTGAGTTTCTCAAATTATATGGCTTTAAGAGAGAGAATTTCAGAGAGTTCATCAGGCTACTTTCTTTTCAGCCTGGAGATAGAGAAACGACTTAAAGAATAATAAGATTTAAAATAATGGAGGAAAGAGTTTTCGTTGCCACAGCAACCTTTGATGTGAAGAGTTGAAGCATTCCCTTGTCTCATTTTGGATGCCCGTGGCTTAAGGTCATATTTTATTGGCAACATCCAGACATGTAACCTTGTACTATCCTACATTCAAGTTCATTCTTGATCCTGTTCACCATTGTTTGTACTTATCCTTGAATCTCCCTTTTTTATGAGTATTTTCGTTTTCAAACAATTGAGGAACTTTTTACGAATAAAATGATACTACCTTCACAAATGATGAAGATCTTTGGAGAGATTTGATCAATCGGTCCTTTCATGCTTTGTAAGCTTCTATTTTAAGCTGAGGAAAAATTATTAGCGCGGGACGAACAATAAAACCACAGACTTGAACTTACTTTCATTTCTGATGCATGCCTCGAATAACATAAGTGTGAATAATGATAGTAGTAAAGACATTGGTCGTTTCCATGGAGTTTGATATTCTTGCAAAAATAATTACTGTATATACTCGTATATAGGTCGACCCCACGAATATTTGCTTGAAAATTCCATTTTTAACATATCTTGTGTATAAGTTGACCCTAGTTGTTTCGTAAATACTGCAAAGCTACTTCTTGGGGATTAATTTTAATTATAACGTGTGGACTTGAACAAAGGCATATTTTAAAGTAATAAGGACTAAAAGAGTTAATTCAAGATATAAGACATTATGACAGTGTTTTTGCAAGCTTCAGATTCCATGAAGTTGGCCAGATTCGATCTCTCGATTTTTCGAACTTATATAATCGGTATATTTCATCCTGAGAATTCATAGGAACATCAATCACATTTTACCCTGTATATTCATTGTAAAAGGGCTATTCACAAACTCATTTTATGGTCATTTAAACATACTTTGGGAAGTAAACGGGTATTTTAAATTTAAAACACAAAAGTGAAAGAAGGTAAAAGTAATACTAAATAGCGGTAATAATAAGTAACAGTAATAATAAATAACAATAATAATAAANATAATAGTAATAATGAACTATATAGTAGTGGAAACATGGAAGTTGACAGTTCCTTCATTGCATATATAACATCGCCTAGTCATGAGCCGTAATCGCTTAAATAGAAGTTTTCTCGAGTAAACTAAGTAAGCGTATGTAATCTTACGCAGAAATATGACTAGTAAAAATTATTACCAAGAAGTCTGATAGAATAGCCACCGAACGCGTATTTCTTTATACTCGTATATTCATAAATTTACGTATTTTTTCATCCGATTTCAGTATCCTACAAGAAGTTACTTGTTAAGTTGATTTTCTTTTCGTTGCAGAACGTTTTTCTTTTGTTAAGGTCAATTCGAAATAATGATCATACTAAAGCGGGAGATGAGCCTGGAGAAACTGAATTTAATGGACATTCTGATTTCCTGCGTGTTTCCGAATAAAAATAACGACAATATCTTCTTCAATTATAATTTCAGAGACCTAGGATGCGGACTTATAGCTTTGGAAATCCTAAGCGTCAGTCGATGTGGGCTGAATTCCTTGGATGGCACCTTTGGGTTTCCATCTCTGAAGGAATTCAACGCTTCATACAACAAAATCAAAGATGTAGCGCCTTGTTCGGCGATAGAAAATCTCAGATTGCTCGACGTTCAGGGGTAAGTGTATTGCATGCATATCATTCACGCTATTGCACTCCGGAGAGGGCAAGCTAACAGCTTTATTTCCTCACAACACTCCAAACTTTCCTGCGCGAGCTAATCACTCCCTCTTTACAAGAATCTTTTCTCACGTTTCGTTTCATTCTTCATGCTCCATTCATTTCTTCCCTTCAGGTTGTCAAACAACCAGTTTTTTCTCAGTATCCTTCTATAACCCTTTTAGTACACATCTTGTCTCGCTTTCTTCGGAATTACCTGCTTTAAAGACCCCGGCTAACCTAAATTAGAGTGTTTTAGCAGGTGCGTAGCGGTCGACTGATTATTCCGAAAACCTCAATGCGCATGCGCGAAACGGTCTCCAGGGTGCAATTTGTATTACTGTAACTAGCATTATATACGAAAGTTGTGATAAATCCTCCATGTTTACATGCATTTACATGTATTCGCCATTTAACATGGCGGAATTATCGCAAATTTCGGATATATCACATACACTTTGTATTCTGTTTGCATACATTTACATGTACCCTCCATATAACACGTGAGATTTATAGCAAATTTCGGATATAACATTAATTACAGGAATACATAATCGCGCCCATGGTCTGACTCGTATGCACGTGGAAAGAAAGAGAAATATCGTATGCACGTGGAAAGAAAGAGAAATATCATATGCACGTATATTTTTGGTTTTTTCACGAAACTGATAGGAAGTGATTCTACGGTGTACGCCGTGCCAAAACTCTCAAATGTCTTTCTTCTCAACGATAACTAGTTCCATTTCAACCAAACTAGCGTTTTCCTGATTCTCTTATCTAGAGTAGTCCAGCATTTGTCCATGGGGGGTTTAGAGCCATGGAGTAAACACTGCATTGCCTTCAATCCAGGAGCAGGAATACTTCTTCCTAAAATCTAATTAAAATGGAAACATTTAATTTTTTCAAGAAATACCGTAATCATAATTTTTTAAAAATTTCTTCTGGAGAACGTAACGTGTTTGCAATCACCAAATTTTCATCCCGTCTGACTTAAATTTGATAATATCTATCACATGCATTATACAGTGTATTCCACTGCAGAATTTCACGTTTAGATCATTATTTTCATTTAAGATCTTTTGAACTGTCATCACCACTGTCACAAGCCATCACCATTACTGATGGGTGAAAATTCCAAGGAGAAATTTCTGCTTCTTTTCTAAGGAATCCCATAAGTGACATCAACAGCGTCGGTCTTCTTTTCCTCTGCTCGGAGCTGGAGGAACTCGTCTTGATAGAGTGCCCGGTGACAGAAATTCCAAACTACCGTAGAAGAGTGCGCGAAAACCTCCCAACGCTGAAGATTTTGGACAACGTGAGCTTTTCAGATGATCCTTTGCTTTCAGATGGAGGTAAGTCCCCGATCAGATCATTTGCTTTCCACGGGTGGAAAAATTTTCTAGATACCCTCGGTAAGATGGCGAGTAACGAAATGTAACTACCAGACCGACTAAACTGCTCTAAATATGCTATGAAAGCTTTCATTCTTAATGTACTCATAATTGAAAGGGATTGGATACTATCCAGAAGCAGCCAAACTTTTTGAAAGACATTCCTAATGAATAATATAGCAGAACCAAGGAACATTTACTGGTATTTCGTGTTTCTTCTTTCCGACCGGCAGAATATTGTGTATTATATCGAGATATCCATATTTTGCTGAATTTTGATCCTTTTCAGCTGCCAGTTACACCACTTGCTACTTAAGTTCCTCTCCTACTTAGAACCTTCAAAATTAATTCCTTGCTATGAATATGGACGTACTGAAGAGCCCATTAAAGAACTAACAATTAATGATTCCATCATTTTACCGCTAAATGACTTTAAAAAGGTATGCCTATAATTCGCTAAATCCTCTTTTAAACAGCTTTAAAATATTGGAGTGATATTCGCAACTTTCGGAACCTTACCTTCGTTCGTAGACTTTTCAAATATAACTTTAAGGAAAGCAGTTACGCTTTTCGTTTCTTCTTTGAATGCCTGCTGGTATGTCATCAGAACCAGGAGCCTAATTAGGTTTAATCGTCCAATCGTCCAAATCGTCCAAAAGTCCAATAATGCCATCATTTCTGAAGGTGATTTTCGACATCAATCCCAATAGTTCGACGTTCAATTTATGGAGGTTCTTTGCTGCTCCAGCTTCTTTTCTGTTTCATATTATTCGCTTTCCATTCCATATAAATGGACTTATAATCTTGCGATCGGACATTCCCTGCATCCACAGCTCTAAGCCGAATATTTCATAGGGCTTACTCACCACATATCTGACATTCTCTCAGGAAGGTGTCTTCCGAGAAGCTCTAGCGGTATCAGTATTTGTTGAGGGAGTTACGAAATAATGCCGGTCTAATCAATGACGTAAGAATGAGACAACAATGACATGGTATTTGTCAAGTACATAACACAAATATGAATGTAAATCGTCAATCACAGCATATTATTACACAATGTATCATTTATTGCAAGAAAAACATCCTTTTTTTAAGCGAAGATATTCAATCGAAAGATAAAGGTTTCCCATTTCCCACATTTTTGTGAGAGAAAAAATATCTCGTGAGCAATAAATCTAATCTGCCAATGCAGTTCGATGATGATAAAGTATTTCGTTTATGGCATTGAGAAACTTATTTCGTACGTGCAGGGGCTCGCGTACTTGCTTAATTAAACCCTATCCAACCGATAACACTGTATACAGAGTGAACACATTATTGCATTGATAAAACGTCCATCAAACTTGCGTGATAAAAACGCGAAAGTTTCTAAACTAAGGACCCTAAATTTTATCTATGGTCTTTTAAGTTATTTCTGCTAAAATTTGGACCAAGTCATCCTCTGAAATTGGAACTGAGATGAAAGTTAAGTTACTTTACAATTTCCTAAATCTATGCCGAAGCGTCACGCACCACGGAGTCTTTCTGCATAATCGATAGCAAATAAGCTAGTAAATTTGTTTCTCAAGTAAAAGATGCTAAATGTGATGTGGTCATAATTGAAAACGAACTTTTGCGCGGTATATTAATACATGTATTCTAAGTAGATTGCATTCGTTCCAAGTTAAATTATGAATTTCCCGAGGTAATCAGTTCAATCTTTCATTTGTTCAGTTTGGTATTGAAACACATTAACAATTTCACTGTGCTCATAATTTGTAATTGAAAACACTGATTATTCTAATATCTTCAGAACATTCATAAATGACTGAGAGTTGAAGGTACCGTTATTTCACAGTATCAGGCGAGGTGTTATGGAAATCCATCACCGAAACGATAAAACTTTCATTTGTACTTTTCCACTAAATGTATTTTCTTCCTGAGGATAACCAAGGCGACCGGTTTGGACGAATAATTATGACGGTTATTCGTCGAAACCGGTCGTGCTGTTTATCCCAAGGAAGAAAATAATACGAAAAGAAGCACGTTTAGTAATTTCTACAATTCTTTTATACACGCGACCGAGTTCACTTCCGCGGAAGCGTAACCAGGTCAATAAGAATTACAAGAAAATCGTGTTGGTGGAAAAATACTAATTGTAGTTTTATTGCTTCCGCTATTTCTTTAATTTACTCTCTCAATTTGTAAAAATGTATGTATTTCTACGTTTTAAGACTGAAAATTATATTGTAAATCTTTTACTCCTCCATAAGACCTCGTTTTAATTATAAAAGCAATACACGAATATACATTACAATTATGTATTACAATAAGAATGTAATAATATGCCGCTTTTATTTAGCGAGTCGAAAAATTGTACCGCACTGATGGAAGTAAAAATAACAACCGGAGGATTGATTAATGGATTTATGATATAACGTCAGTCGTAACCAACTGGAAAATTTTCCATCCATTAGCTTTAGAAGAGAAGGAAAGGGACTCAACTCGCGAAGGTTCAACGGGCAAAAATCATAATACAGATGCAAAACATCTCCCAGAAGAAAATAGAGAGGAATCGGAAGGAGAAAAGAATATCGACGGAGAAGAGAAGGAAAGGGGTGATAGCCAAAAAGGTGTTGATAAGTTAAAAACATCGAATGAATCAACAGCGACTGTGGATGGCGGTGCAGAAAGAGGCCCTCGAAGGGCGAGGCCTGCTAGTGCAGCCGCCAGGATGCAGAATTGGGGTCCCACACTTCCACCCCTCGCTTCTGGAGGGGCCAAGAAGAGACCGCAGACTGCAAGACCACGTAGTTACCGATATGGTAAGGTAGTTCGTAAATGCTAAATATATTGGTTAAACACTAGTTTTCTATAGTCAATTCCAGTCATCCCATAGACAACAACAAATGTTTTTTCCCAACCTCTTACATTTGTAAAATTTGATGCCTTCTTTGTCGGTAAAGCAATTATCCGAATGCTGATTCTCAACCTCTTCAACATTAACTGCCAAGAGCTTAGGAGAGGGAACGAGGTTAGATGAGGAATGAGGTTAGATGAGGAATGAGGTTAGATGAGGTATGAGGTTAGATGAGGAATGAGGTTAGATGACGAATGAGGTAGTTTCCCTTTACTTCCCTCAATGTGAAAGTGAAAGAATTCCAAGAATGACCCAACGATTAATACTCTTCGAAGCATTTAATAATGATTAATCAGAATGAATGCCGTTATTTGGCGTCTGTTTTACCTTAGTTACTTTCATATAATCAAGGCCATAGAACAAGAATAAAGAAAACATGAAAAATATATGCCATTTGCCTCAATCCTGAACCAAAAGAAAAACGAAATAAAACTTGCTTCGTACAACGTTAACTTCTATCGATGATTGTCATGAACTCTGATAAACAGCATTCTCTTGCCGTGGAACTTAAACTCATCTTAACGACCGATTCTAGCCGACATCTACGATGCAAACGCACTTTAAAAAAGATGAAATGCATCTGAAATACGGACGGAAATGGGTTTGCATTTATACCAGAATTGTAGTAACGGATACATTTCCAATGGGACAACCGAATCATAAATAGCTTCACTAAAAGACATTGAAAATAAATAAAATCATTTCGCGTATCTCATTTAAGCATATATACAATTATCTATTAAATGCATATTTCTTCATCAATATAGAATTATTTATAAAAATGCGTTTCTTTATTAAATATGCATACATACGTAAATAAACATACACACGAAGACATACGCTAAAAATACTACAGACAGAAAAAACTAACATCTGAAACACTCTCACAATGGTACAAACATGTTGAGCGAGAGCATATTAAGCTCTGGAGAGGTGCGATACGAAATAAAAAGTAAACAACGATAAGGAGTAGTTATCAGATTGATCTCCTCCGTAATCGCATGGTTGTTATGTAACCATGGAACACAGATCAATGTTTACTTGATTGAAAGACCCGTTAAATGAAACAATCCTAAAGATGATTTATCAATGAACATTCATAGTTACACACGTGCATACTATTCACTTCGGAGGTAAGCATACTAATGATTTCCCATTCATATTATTTCTACATGCATTCCCATCCTAAACGCATCTTAACTCCCTTTTATTTTTTAATATTAAGACGTTTCGAGTATAAATTGATTGGTGAAACATTGATTTAAATACAGATCATTAATTGATATATGAATTAATTTACGTCTTTTAATGTAAAACAACATTAATTCGTTGATATTTGTAGCTGGATGATTAATGTCAGATCTTATCCCACTCTTGACCTTACTATAAAGCTGTTTAGACTGATTATATCCTGTATTGTTTACGACGTTTATGTACAAAATACACGCATAAATTGGCTATACCAATGGTTTGCGCGTTCGTCTTCTTTGAAAGTGACCATGGGTTCGAATCTCAGTGGCGGTTCCTATTTCACGGTGTTCACTCAATATGAGCTTTAGAATCATTTATTATGGAAATTTATGCGAAACTGAGGTTTTAGTTTGCCCAAAAAGTAACGTCTTATTTACGGAGTGGAGACATTTAATAATTATCAGAGTTTGAAAGTTTTGCAGCTTCTAATTCTAAAAAACAAAGAGCCTTGCCTAAGAATGTAATTTTTTTAGAATAACAAACCATTAGATGCTGAGATTACCTTTGTTACTACGCATTATTGACGTAGTTAACTATTAATTAGTTATTATAACGTAGTTCACATTTATTTATTCACTATGCAGCTTACATGTTTCAAGTTAAAAGTATATGAAAACGACGGTAAGAGTTTTGCTCGCCAAAAAACCTCGTGTGCCACTTTGGGCACGCGTGACAATGGCCTGACACCGCTGGCCTATACACTCTATACCGCACGTTTCGTTAAGTAATTCAGTGTTTTCGTTGACAAGGTGACGGAGAATCCAGTTTCCCAAGCCGGGTCCTGGTCTACGACGAATCGCCGAGTTCCTTGACGTCCGGAGACGCAGTGTGTGGAAACATCTCCTCTGCGTTGCTAAGCACCCGTTTGCGGTCAAGGGCTTCGATGGATGATGGAATGAGGAAGCCATCGCTAAGAAAGCCATCGGACGCATGCGATGTCACGGAAACGCAAGAGAAGAGATGCGATCGCGGCCGGGATGACATTTTGGACGCTTGCCGAAATTGGAGAGAAGCTTATGCACGTTTCCGCCTAAAGAATCGGTAAATGTGCATGCCATATCACGTACTCTTAGATGGAATTTCGCTGTAAATATCTCATTAAACCATCGCCGGGAAACTTAACGTACAGTGACGAAATAATGAAAAATTCGACATTATGTTAAGACGGATACGAAAAATATACGAGAATTCAAAATATCACTACCTTATTTAGTGAGATGATGCTTCGCCTCTACTCCCTCTAACCGATCTTTACTTATAGTCGAAGAAAAAGAGGTGAAATACTGTACTGAATTATATGCATAGTATCATTTATAAGTTATATGCAGTTATATTATAATACTTAACGTAATGATACTTTGTTTATAGAATCCTTAGATGGAATTTCGCTGTAAATATCTCATTAAACCATCGCTGGGTAACTTAACGCATAGTAACGAAATAATGAAAAATTCGACATTATGTCGTGCACCTGCAGTAGTAGATTTCTCAAGACGATAACGAAAAATAAACGAGAATTCAAAATATCACTTCGTTTTTTAGTGAAATGGTGATCAGCCTATATAATACTTAACGTAGTGTTACTTCATTTGGTGTAGAATCTATCCATTCATCTCTGTTATTCGATTTTTGTATATTGCATGCATTACCCAAAAGTTTCTGATTCGCTTAATGATCCTCAAGAATTTGAAGTTTTCTAAGATACGTGCTGGAAAATCCTTATGAACAAATATTCGATAAATAAGAAAATTAAACATAATTTATTGAATGACCTCCCACGAAGTAAGGTCTAATTATATTGATTACAACAAATATTCAGTTATGAACTATAAAAATTAAGGGGTATGCATAGAAGATAATTTTTCTGTTGATTATAATTTCGTTATAACGTTAAATATGACAGATAACGTATTTTTGTCTCATTCACTGTGAAAGGAAGTACACAAACTATTTCGTTTTCCGCAAAAAGTATATTAAAAGAACTGAAAATCGGTTTCAACGCATGATCGACCTCTTAAAATCAGATGAAATTCCAGGAAGCACACACATGTACCCTTGATGTATTGAAGGAGGGGAAGGTAGCTTTTATAGCAACAAACCGCAGCGAATGACAAAATTACTTTTTTGCCTTTGCAAAAAAAAACAAGGTATTGATATTTTACAATTATCAGCAATAAATTAAACCATAGATTTTGGAATGTATAGTGAAATGAGCTGTGGTTTTACTGGAACATGTTTATAACGTTTTGGATGACTCTCATAATTGGTTTTCCTTAAACCTGGTGATAAAAGTCATATCTTTGTAATTTTATAACTGCCTCATTCGAGCCTCCGTATGCCATGTGGGTAACGCGTCCGACTTCAGCCAACCGGGACCATTTCCCGGTTGGAGCTCACGTGCTAATTAATTTAGCTGTCGAAGCACTATTAAAATTACTATAGTAGTGGAAATTTTCAAAGGAAATAATATGCTACGGAAAACTCTGATTCATAAGGTTACTCATTAACCAGAGGTATGAAAGGGATAATATTATCTACAGAATATTTGGATACTTTCACATAGGGCAGGGGATTCTGCGTGACTCATAAGTATTACCGTTCCTTCACTATTATAAGTAAAAAGAGCATACTGTCTCTCTCATTGGGGTAGATTCTAGCCAGTGTTACCTTTTGTCTACTTCATTCATAAAGGGTTAGCATAAAAATTGTATGGAATCTTTCGGAGACAACCATTTGAGCGTAACGGAAGTCATGAAATAACCACGGACTCATGACTTAAAGCTGTTGAGTAATCGGATTTGTTTCCCGTACTTTGAACTGAAGGAAAAAAGCATAGATTTTGCAGCTAAATCGAGTAATTTATCGATTCACCAGTTATAAGCGACAGCAAGCGGATCACGAACAAAAAACCGGGTCCAACTTGATAAGCTTCTACTTTTTAAAAGACCGCGCATGCCACATCTTACAAAAATTTGTTTATGAGATTGTTACTATTGCTACTATACAATATGGTATATTTACATTTCTCATCGTTTGTAACGTACGTTAATAACATAAAGGTGTACGTGTTATTAAAGTAATCTTTAAGATCGAGCAAATCAGATTTCTATTTTAATCAGCGAGAATGATACTAAATTATGGTAGCCCTATTGTCTGAATAGTTCTCATTTTAATAGTACTAATTAGCCATTCATAATTATTTTCATGTTTATCACAGACAAAATCTTCTCTCAAAGAAAGTTTTCTGAATTTTAAGGACACACTCATAAGGTTTTGAACAATCCATGAGAGAAATCTGGGAAGCTATGACTGTCTGAAATGAAACCTCTCGCATTTCAGGACGAAGTGGGAAAAAGAAGCGGAGGAAGATGCCAATCATGATGAGGGAGAAGGATCTGGATAAAAGAAGGGGGGAAAGTGAGGGCATGAACATGCAAGCAGCCATGATGTAGCAGTTAAACTATAAGAAGGGACAAGATAGATGACGGAGGCTATGGCATGACATTAGAAATCAAAGAATGGCGCTATGGCTACCTTTACATCATGTAACGAATTCAATGATTGATTTTTTAAATTTGCTCTCATAAGTTTCCGTGTTGACACCAGAGCATCTAGAATATCGCTTCAGAGAAATGCCTCCTGAAACTCGTTAACAAATTTAAGAGTAACCTGTAGATGTGTATTTCGAAAAAGTAAATGTTTGCATAAATAAGAAAGTGCAGTTTTCGTTGAGGGTGAAGTATACCTTTCCCTTCTCTGAAACGATCGTAAAAAAATCAAGTCATCGTCTTTAAAGAGAGAAGAGGAGCCGACATTTCTAAAAACTGTCTCGTCGACATTAATAAAATGTACGCACCTCCAAGTATATCCAACTTTCGAAAGTTTTCCGTGATTAGCAAAGTTGGCTCTTTGAAGTGTTATCTGCCCTCGTCTGTATTCGGTTTCTAATGAGGCTATGCGATTCTCATGTAAGCAAGTAATGCGTCATTGTCGAAACGGATACCTTTACGATATTCGTAGAAACTTTACTGTCCCAAAGTGCTTCAGTTTACGTTCTATATAAAAGAGCACTAAAAATTATAATTATACACTCCAAATGCTTATTATTGACCGGCTGATCTCCCAGTTGAATCTCGACAAGGACATTAAATTAACAGACACCACACTAACTGTCTTTCTGGTCTCAAAAAATAGCAAATAGTCACTGTAACAATATATAGTCAAGAAGACGTAGAAATAACTATTTGTTCATGTTTTTATAACAAGGCTTTAAAAGTGATAAGCACCATTATAATTGCGAATTGTTCGACTCTCAAGAAAACTATAGATACCCAATATGAGAAATGAAACGCGAAAATATACATACAACATATATATTCGTTTAAGATCGATCTCCCGTAGTTTTACTTAAAAATTCCGTTTTGTTACGCTCTTGTCTTTCCCGATTCATCCTTGTTCAAATTTATTAAGCTGCATGCATTTGAATGATTCAATTTTAACACATCGACCGTTATAAACTAATGAGAAATATTGGAGAAGTGTATAGTTCAAACACAGATTTTTTCTTCGAGTGAAAGTTAGAATTACTTGATTATTAATTCATTTAGCATACCGATTTATACTGAGTGTACACGATATTTATTTGTGATAGTTTGATTGGTTTCCATTTCCACTCCTGCTTTACTTAACCGCTAAGTCCCAAATGAAAAGGAAGCGAAAATTGGTTATAAATAGAACCAAAGCATCGGGACTCATATACGTAAACGTGGGAAACCGTTCTCCCCGTAACCAGTGACCTCCTTCCGGATCCCGTTCGTCTTTTTCTCATCCGGTGAAACCGCACGCCACCAACTTGAGCGCTCTACGGATGATGACTTTCAACGGAAAAGTTGGCGAGGAAACGTATCGCTCTGACAACCGGGGTCAAGGTGATATTTATTTATCGCTGCACAAATATGCAAAAAGAAAGTATAGAGTTGGCCTGGCGAATCCTCCGCGGGAGTCCGCTCGAAATTCGGTTAGCCGTTCGGGTCGCTCGCAGATGGAGCTGTTACCCGGATGACGTACCAATGGGAACATAGCTCGCAGATAATGAGCTGCCCCCTTATCTTATCTGGAACAGTGTGGATGCTGCTCATCGAACAACTGCGTTATTTCTACATTTAGAACTGCATTAAGGCACTGCCATAATAACGATCGTTTATTCGGCGAAGGAAAAGTTATCTGCGGTCTTTAATAAAATCCCATTTTCATTATATTTCCATCTCCTTTCTAATAACTTCTTACTAACGTACAGAGGCAATGGTTAAGTGAAATTTTTGATTAGCGGAAGGGTTTAAGTGAAATGTTTAATTAATATCGAGTTAAGAATTCATACATACATATCAATCATGTTATTTCGGCAAGGGAAAACATCTACCTAAGTACACTGCAACACTTCACTATGCAACTAAAACTACTCTTCTTTTGACCGGTGGAAGGAGGTCCGTGCAATACAACTCCACTTCCTTAATCGATTACTTTCGCGTATCGTTCGCGGAAAACACAGTCTTGAAGTGACTAGTTCTAGCACATATTCCTCTGATTTTTCTCGCAGTATCTGAACGGCCTATGTAACAAGGACATCTATATATGTACCCTGCAAGACGCCTTTAGGCGTATGGCATGGGATGCATGCACCATGACTCTACTACCCTAATCGAGTACTATCGCATGCAGCGGAAAGGATGACGCATAATACCCGCAATATCTTTCAAGGACTTATTTTCTATAAATATTTTTAGCTAATTTAGAATCTGCTTATTCGGCCTCGACTTCTGGGTAGTCCTCCATTATAAAGAATAAGGAAAAGGAACACTTCTACCACTACAAAAGTATTTTATTATACGACCATGGTTTCGACCTTTCAGGTCATCATTCGATCACTTGATTATGACCTAAAGGGTCTAAACTATGGTCGTGTAATAAAATAGTATTGTAGTGGTAGAAGTATTCCTTTTCCTTATTCTTTGTAAGCAAATAAAGCCTTAGTTTAAATGTTCTATCTTAAATGAATAACAAGTGTGAAAAAGAGCGAAATGACTGGGACTCGAACCCAGGTCTCACTTTCCGGGCAGGTATTCTAACCACTGAACTACCATGCCGCGTCTCTTCCATACTGTTAAGGGAATGCTTTGTGAGAAATTTATTTATATATTTCGCTTAGCAACAGTTAACACCTTTACCTTAATCCTTGTGATATCCTATCTTCTTAAGAGACTCAACCTTCGTTCTGAATTATTCTGGTTACCTGCCTCTTTTATTTACTAAATTCAAACCACATCCCTGTACTTGTAAGCGTCTTCCGCTACAGATGTGCGCTGATATTTCTTTTAGTACAATTCCTTCTATGTTTATTACACATGCACATCGCACATTTCTTCAGCATCTCATCTTCACATTCAACTACTTTTTCTCGCTCTCTTCTTCTTTCTTTGGGAACAAGAACTCTTTATACAATATTTTCGCCTTTCTTCTTCCATCCATCCTTTCTACACGTCCAGACCAACGGAAAATGGTCCTCTCATTCTGCCCATGCATTGTTTCTTAAAGTTAACTTTCAATAATAACCCAGTCATGTCCGACTCTAATTCTTATTTTTGCTTCACATGCCCCCACACAATCCATTACAACAGCGGTAAGTTTACTAAAGTGCTCCTCCTTACCAAACACGGGACAAGAAATTTGCCAGCTTGCCAAGGGAGGACGGTTAAAGACAATTTCCTTAGGAACTCATCTCAGTTAACTTTCCAAATGCCATTTTTAAATGAATGTAGAAAAAGTATAATGATCGAGGAAAAACTTCACAATCTAATTGTAATCCAAGCTCCATGTCAGATCCTAGGAAAATTGCTAGGACAACAGAGTAATCAAGGGAATGAAGGCGAATTGGGTGATCGCCTCCTCCCCTTGGATCCACCATTGCTCCTGACATAATCAACCTTCTCAATCGTACAACAAGGTGGCCTGAGCAGAATGCAACTATTGAGAATCACTTTTCCAAAAACAGCCATTTTTTCTCCTTATTTTCGTTTACTGTTAAAAACGTTATTGGATTTTAGGAAGACAATGATGAAGTAGTAAATCCAGCTCTCTAGGGATCGGAGGCATAGCTATAACACTCTGTCAAGGAAAGTTGTTCACCACTGATTCAAGGCTTGAATACTACTTTTTGATGAAAATGCCGCGTCAGTACATGAAAACGCTGTTCATCCCAGATCGGAAGGAGTCGTTGTGTTCCTTTTCAAATCTATTCTTTCCATCTTCAGACCTCTTTTATATTTCCCTTAAATTATAATAGAAAATAAGTCGAAGAATTGTGAGAAACAATGCAGAGATGATAGCGAAAATACTAAACTCAGAACTAGCGAAAATGATTAAACTCAATACCCAAACTGTTACTGGGCGTATTCAATCTGAAAGCCGTTTTTTCGAAAGCTCTAAGCAAAATCCAATATTTTATTCAATTGCGTTTCAACTGTTTGTACGATAATATAAAACCCTTCAGATGCGATCGAAAACGCGGTCTCCATAGACTCTTGACCATTCTTCTTGACTCATTCTTGACCGGGAGTCCGAGGGCCGCGAGTGCTCCGATGATCGGCCTCCGGGCCGCATGCGGTCCTTCAATTCATTGCAGCCAAACAGCTAATTATTCCCTAAAGTGCCGTACAATTTTGCAGTTAAAATCGATAAAATTTTGTTTTGAATGTAGCTATAATTTTTTGAGAAATAAAATTTCAGCGAGCGAACTTCAGAATGAAGAAAACGGGCACTTTCGTCTTCATCTTCTTCGGCGTTTCTGTTCTTCGACGAGTTTCAACGGTAACGTTGCCCCCACAACATTCTCTCTTGAGCCTCTCCGTTTACCTTTGCATAATTCATTCCTTCTTCGAGATTCGTCTGTGTCTCCTCCTTCCTCTTCCTCTCTTCCCTCCTATTATCAATGTCTGTACACTATTTTTCTTTATAAGATATCCAATCCATTTTTCCTTCCCTATTTAAATACTCTCAGAATACTTCTTTCTTCTCCAGTCTTCCACAGCATTTGTTTATTCCTAATTTTATCTTTCCATCCATTCTTCTCCATTCGTCGCCGTATCCATGTTTCAAAGCTTTCCAAGTACTTTCCTTCTCTTTTCCTTTGAGTCCATGTTTCGCATCCATACAATGCAATGCTCCGTATGTAGCATTTAATAAATCTTTCTCTAATATCTGTCTTGATATTCCTTCCTTGCTCCTTAATCTTGCTAATGGCCACTTTTCCCTGCTCATTTCTACTTTTAATTTCTCTTGTACAATTGCCATTCTGTATAACTATACTTCCCAGATACGTGAAGGAACTCACTTGCTTAAGCTTTCTTCTTCCAGCCATATTTTTAATGGTCCTTCTATCTTATCCTCATTACCTCTGCTTTCCTTCTATTTATTTACAATCCATTTTCTTCACTCTTCCTCCGAATTCTTTCCTTCATCTTCTGCAGTTCTTCTCGACTCTCTGCTAGCCTGGTCATCCATGATGGATTTCATTCCCTCACCTCCAACTTTTATCCCACTGGTGTCTTCTAGAGCTTCTTCCAACAGTTTGCTTTTTTACAAATTGAAACGACATGTCGACAAACAGCACCCTACCAGACTCCCCTTCCAATAGGGGTTTCCTTTATTTCCTCATTCCCAATCCTAACAGTTATTTTCTGGCAGATATACATGCTTTATTAAGCTCAGGTGTTTCCAGTCTATCTCTCGCAAAATACCTAACAATGTATCCCATCTGACCCTATCAAATATCTTTTCGTAGTAAATAAAGCATACATACAGTTTTCTGTTAAATTTTAGCACTCTTTCTGACAACGTACTCATGCGTACATACATTCTACATCCGATTGCACCTATCGTTCCTTTGCCCTTGCGAAAACCAAACTGATCTTCCTCTAATTTCTCATCTATTTCCCTCTTATTCTTCCCAATAATACGAGTTCTTTGGTCACGACTTTCTTTCTTCTCCCCTTCTATCTGTGATAAAATACCAACCCGATAATAATAATTTTTGCATTATGTGTATAAACACAGGATGAGGTATGCTAAAATTTGATGCAACTTGTTTTACTGTGAGATCCCTGGTTTAATTTTTACTCAACTTCAAACTCGAGTAATCATAATTAAATATCCCTTAGTGCATATGCGACATATCCGAAAGTTGTCATGTCGGATTGCATTTACCCGAAACTCGAAAGCAACGATTTAAATCGAAACAATTGAAAAACCGTTTAAATCTAAAAAATTGGCTTGAGTCTTACTTTAAAAATAAACCGATGCTTTTCCTATAAAGATCATTTTATTGTAACGACTAGAGCAGCTATTTTGGTTCAGATGTTTAAAAACACTCCATAAACCATACATCTGCAGATGGAACTCGCGTTTTGAGAGAAACGGGAAGTTCCGGATCACCGATATCTTTCAGCTGAATGGCTGAAATATTTATATTAAAAAACTACGGAACACTGTACATACTACATTATCTGTGGCCCAATTCGTCCTGTAAAGGTGTTCATGCGGATCACAAGAGGTTAAAGCTTTGGCATGACTGTTCCAGATATAATATAGATATGTTGACAAAACCTTATTTTATTTGTATGTACTACATCGAACGGGTGGAGACTGAAAATATGTGACGCAGAAAAAAAACGAAGCGATTTATTAGGAAAGAAAGAGTTGCTGCTTGTACATTTCAAAGACTTCTTATTTCCACTTTTGGTTTCTCATCAGAATCAACCTTTAACTTTTGATTTTTGTGTTTTCCGGAATATTTTTATCGTATCGAAAGAGCTCAAAATTCGCAGAAAAGGTGCATTCTTATTACGCTAGTATTTAACCCATTCCAGTCGGATTAAGACGACAGTTTGGGAACGCAAATAAGTTACGACTTGTCGTAAACGCGTTAGAAAGTGGTTTTCCTTTTCCACTTACAAGAACAACTTGCGCATCCTCCGAATGGACTTTGAGAGTCGCTTGTTAAATTTTGTAATTCACATACTACTTGGTTACACCGGATAGAAAAAAAATTAGAGGTATACGTCGTAAGCTGTTCGCCGGTTTTTAGTCTAAAATTGTGTGTACTAAATGGATATGAAAAAATCAAACTTTTTAACCAAAAAATTAAGATGAAAAAATATAATCAAATACAGAACATGTTTGCATTCTTAAAAACACCGACATTGTAGAGCATACAAGTTAATAGTTAACAGAAATTTATTTTAGGCAACTTACTGAAACATGATCTGAATATTTCGCAGCACGACCAAGTTTACCTATTGCATCGAGGAAAAAGACCAGAATTCATTTGTGCCAAGAAGTAAACTTTATTGAATATTTCCCGCATTATTCTCTTTCTTACTTTCCTCGAAGTCACTCCTTATCGAAATGGCTTCATTCTGATCGCCAGTACAGTAACCAAGACAAAATTATACATTTTTCCTCAATTCAAGAAGTACACCTTACTGTTGAAGATCACGGATAACCGGTCTGCGTCCTACATTCAGCCACTATAATGACCCTAATAGAGCTTTTCTCAACTCAAGAACTTCAATCTATATAATTTATAGAACATACATAATCTGTAAAATATAGTCTACAGAATGAAAACCGAATTTAACTAATACTTCATTATCATCACATTATGAAGTAGGATTTTGCTTGAAAAAAAAAACGCTAGATAATCCAAAATTAGAGTGCAAATTTTCAACAACGGTAACAGGCAATAAATTTGTAAAATTTCTCTATGGAAGATATATATGAACTTAACTTGATTTGTAAATTCAGTGAGTTAAAAAGATGTTATAAATATTTACAAATTTTTATCTATATTTATATTTATAACTATAATTTATT
>KZ308264.1:873798-939263 GCA_000376725.2 Ladona fulva
TTTATTACTTATATTTATAATTTATTATGCATATTATTGACCATGCTAACCGTAAATAATAATAGAAAATATTCTAATTATCATCGTACCTGAAGCAAGTTATTTTCAAAACACCAGTACGAGAAGTCAGATAAATATATGTTGCAATCTTTCTAAGAAATTTTTGGTAATACAAACTCAAAATATAATTAAGTATGAAAAATTACCGATCATAAGGCAAAATATCCTGTGAGGGACTGCATTTGTACATCTTAGTAATTTTCTCAAGACATCTGGAGAACGGATTTCAATTTCACACTGGAAACTAGGAGCAAGAGCCGCAGCGAACGCTCTAATCTGCGAAAGTCTTATCGTCTTAGCAATTTTATGATCTTTGGAAAATTATACTCTTCATTCAGCACGCATCATGTTGCTGTTTAATGTACTTTTATCCTCCCAACTACTTAGAGCTCAACTGTCAAAAGCTACGAATTTCTACGAATGTTAGGCTCTCAAACAGGAATAAATTCGTTAAAAATACACCAATTTCTTATAGCCACGTATAGATATGTATCGAAAAAATATTAAAATAGATTTAAGATACTATCGAAAGAAGGAAAACTCTGTGTGTATGCCGAAAAAATAAATAAACTAACGCCACTGTTATCACAGCATCTTCCGCTGATAAAAGCTAATTCAGTTTTCACTTCCCCATCGGTTCCCTTCCATCCGTTTAGCATAGATAGTTTTGTAGGCATCAAAAGCAATCGACTTAATTTTCTGTAATATGTATAATGAATTTTGTGTTTTATTCCCTAATCATTTCTTATTGAAATACTTTCTTTATCAGCAAATTCTGAAAAAAATATGGACAATCGCTGAGGTTTATTGCCAAATAACGTTCCCAAACATACTACGAAATGTGACCAAAATAACTTGCATCAAGGTTACAGCGTCTTACGCGTATATATGTCCATAGGATACTATTTCATTGGTAGAGAATTTTCTGGAGATAATTGCTTTAAGTAGATCCTTGGCACTGATTGTTACATATTGGCATTTATAATTTCACTCTTAGAGAAAAAATTAAATAGAAAAAAATTAAAGTGGAACAGTCCTAGAAATAGCTCTCCGTTCATAGTTTTCATACTAATCGGTTATTGATAGCCCCATATTACATGCCCGTTTACCTTCTAGGACAGGAATGATAAATAATATTTGAGCCTAAATCAGGAAACAATAAATTGAAAGGCCACAATCTTCATCTTTACACGAAATTATGAAATGGTGGATGAGTACTCACAAAGTATTTGAAATCGGCATCGAAATCTCGCATCTCAGAAGCTCGGAGTAAATTGAAGGACCTGACCTTCAGCCACCGAGGTGACCTTAAAGTTCCTTCACTTGACTCCCAGAGATAAACGTAAGTTGGTATTATGTTGAGTAAATGAGTATATCGAATGTTTTTGTAACGGAAGGGAGACGGGATACTTTTATCGGCCTCATCTTCAGTCCAGTCTGAACAGTGCCCGAGCTGACACGATGGGGGTCTTTGTTTGCTTCCTTTTAACCATCCTTATGGTTGCTTCTTACTCTATGGGAGCTGTACTAATGACACCCTCTGAAGTGGACCCATGTAAGTGAAACTTATAACTCATTTGAGTAATTTAAATTAACGTAACTTGATGCTGCATTTGTTGTTGTTTATCTGTGTAATTCAGAGTGGACTTCGCCGTTTAGCGAAGGGTGTACCTATGTTTATAAATCCAAAACATTTTGATTGCTTCTGAAATTTTTGAAGTTAAATTTAATGTTTTGGAAAGTCTCGTAAAGGTTGCTATGTAGACGTTCTTATAAATACTCCATCAAACCTTTTTGTTGATTAGTTACGATCGATTTCCACCCAAATTCGGCGGCCTCGATTTATAAATAGTCCTGGCACTGGGTATTGCCTATGTAAAACTAATGTACATTGTGTACGTAACACGTTCAACGTGGCATCTAAGCTAGTTAATAAATTCAGTTTATGCCACGTTTTGAAAGTCGCCTTGTATTATACGATGAGCATAGAACCTCTAACATTTTCTGAAGCCTTTAAACCTATGCTTTACTTAATTTTTACTGCACAAGTTAGGGTCCGATGTGTAATAATCATGTGAGGTAATTTCGTTCCACTAAATTGAAATAGTAAATATTCAAGGATTAGGAAAAGGTGAATAACATAGCACGGAAGTTCGGCTGAAACCCAAGGAGGATGCGGTATGATAGTTCAGTTGTCAGAATATCTGCCCGGTAGGTGGGAGACCTGGGTTCGGGTCCCAGTCATATTTTCCAAACCTATTATTCCTTAATAAACGTTCAGATGAACGAAAATGATCATTAGAAATAATCCTCTATGCTGTTATGTCCAATTAATTCTGCAAAATTTAGTGTAATATCTGTCTGGTATACGTACTTGTATATCTTTAACTTTTGATTATTTCCTACCTAAAAATCAGCAGTGGTTTATTCTACTGAGAAGTGTTTTTCTGGGTCGGAGCAGAACCCATGCTTTTTGTGTTACGTAATATATCGACGACTCATTTAGTGGCATTAATAGTAAATTTAATAAGCTATGATGTAATTTGGGAGTAAAATAAACATATTAATCTATATTCTAAGGTAAAATCTTCCAGCAAGAATTTATGTAAGTTTCATAGTTTAACCACTTTCGTTCTTATTACATAGTTGTGTGCTTATATGGGTATTTACGTACCTTAAGTACGTGTAAGACTTGAGAAATGGGATTTCTTAGCAAAATGTTTACCCTGTGAATCTATATTCAATAATCTAACTCCTGAAGTTGAGTACGAAAATATGTATATATTTAAACGATACAGATTCAGGGGTAATCTTGTGGTAATTATTAATATTAAAAATATTAAAATGCTCCATTAGAGTGAACTTTCATCATCATCATCATCATGTAGCCACGCTACGAAACCATGGTCGTGTGTATGTTGTTTTGTGTGGTATAGCAAAAAGTTCTAATAGAGCATTTTAATATTTTTAATATGTATATATTTGATGGAAAATAATTTAAAAACCGAAGTTCAACGAACAATATAAGGCGAAAAATCTAACTTTCTACTTCGTGAAAAGATAATAGCTTCTCAATCAATTGACAGCCTTTTTTATAAAAAAATCTTAAAGAACCCAACAAAACCGATTATTTACTAATTTCATGATTTTGTTCCTTTGAAAATACTGTTTTATGACAAATGTGTTAATAAGATGATAAAATTTCGTAAATTAAGGAGCTTATATTATGCTTAAACTATGAGTGTAGCTATTACATACAATGTTTGTTTCCTACGAAAAAAACATCATTGCTTCAGAACTTAATCAATTTTATCGACTTTCAATGTAAAAATCTTTCCTAACTATAGAATAAAAGTAGTCCCTCGATTCCAAATAGGCGATATACAGAATTATTTGCAGTAGATACACGAAAAAGAATCCCGCAAAGATTTCACACATTTAATATGCCGGGAATACACTAAATCCTACATTAAAAAAAGAATATTCCGAACCGATGTCAGGTATCTCCACATTATAAACAATTTTCGTAACTAACTATTACTGATTTTACAATCTCACATGATTAGTTTAAATATATAAACGATCAGTATATGCGGAATGTTCACAAATTGTATAATATAATCGTATAGGATCGTGTATTAGTAATATGAATAGTCCTAAAATAGTATCATGAAGTCAGACGAGTTGAATTTCCGTGCTTTCTTTTCATTGCATTTCAGCGTCGGAAGACAAATGCGTGTGGGTAGATCCCGAGACAAACAACAGAACTTTTCATAACGTCGGTTCTTCCTGGCCTATTGAAGGATGTAAACAAATCACTTGCGAGCGGAAGAAAGGAGCCTTGTACCTTGTAACTGTCGGGTAAGTGATTCTACGAGTTGTAGCTCTTTACATTAATAACAAATCATGCATGATGGAACTGATTCATTCGGAACTGACATTAATAGATTTCACCAGCATCTGTAATGTAACTCAATGTAATTAACATTCATAATGCCATACTAAATGAGTAGAAATGGTTAAAGAAGTTGCATTTATTTTTCAGGTGCGGCCTTGAAGACTTTTTGCCCCCATGTGAAGGACAATCTTTATCAAACCTGAATGCTGTCTTCCCAGAGTGCTGTCCAAGAGTTTACTGCCCATGACGTATCGCTTATCACCCTTTGTCTGCTAAAGAAATAGTGATGTCTAGTTTATAATCTATGGATATGTAATTTATTTCGTTTTGTACATTTCATACGTGGCGTTGGAGTGCATAATCACATAGCGTCAGTTTTTTGATATTTCATTGCATTTTATAGCATAAGGAAAAATACATTGCAATATGATAACGTATTTTGTGTTTTTGTGAAAAATCTTTACTTTTGAATTTATTAATTGTATCTAATACCAGTATCTCCGTCGAAAAAGTTTTACATTATTACTTACTATGTGCGCCTACCTATTGTGAACTACGATACCTATACTTTTATAAAAAGGGAAAAAAATTAAAGGAATAAATGGAAATTGTTAATTTAGAAAGACGCATCTAAATTACGAGAGGAAGAAAATGTAGATTCTATTGAAAGAGATAATACTTAGTAATTTCCACAGCATATTTTTATTCAGTAGTTCCGTCCACGAGTTGATATCTTCAGGTATTCAGGTGCAACTGAAGATGTCAACTCCTTGACGAAACTACTCAATAAACACCTGCTGAGGAAATTACAAAGTATTTTTTCTTTTAATAAGCGTGTTGAGTTCCACGAAGTCACGCTTAGACATATTAATTTAAATATAGGTGATTAAAATACCATGATTAAAATTGGAAAATAGTTACTCAAAACGGATCCAGGAAAAGTCACCTCTGCCGTTTTTCTGTGTGTATTATTTACTATTATTTTCTAGATGAACGTAGAATCAATTAATTGGTAGAATCCCCCACGAATTAGTCCTATATGGGACTATATTTTTGGCGCTTTTGGCCAAATAAGAGTTACCTTCCTCCAACCCAGCTATACTAAAATATGGTCCCTTCCTTTTGAAACAAACACCGCATTCACGGTGTCATCAGATATTAATATTCCTCTAGGTTATGTTTACAAGATCTCAAAACAACCATTTATTTAACCGAGAGAAAAAATCTAAAATTTTCGGAAAGTATGAGTAATATTTTAGCTCCTCAAAACTTCGTGGCGCCAAAAAATACCTCGCGGAGAAATGGCGACGGCAAAACGTCCCATTCCCACAAAAAAGAATCGAAGCAAATTAAATACTTATTATCACTAATAAATACTTATTACTAATAAAATCTAAGAAAGCACAGCGTGCTGCTACCGTGCAATTCTTCAGTATGGAAATCAGAGAATTTTATCATACATTACTTGATAAATAATCTGTAATGAAAATTAAAGCCCTCTGCGTTTGACAGCATTGCTTCCGATCCCCTTATGTAATTTCTTCTATCACAACGTATTTACGGAGGATCGTTGATACCGTATATATGCCATGGAGTGATAATCAATGATACTGCACATACATTGAGATAGAAGAAACTACATAACCGCATATTTATTCATTTCCATTAAACCCAAGATTTCTCTTTCAACAACTTCTAAACCGCTATCGAATTTTACGAGATCTTTCCCTCAGTGGCATTCAGAATGTAACTATGACTCAATTGATAGAATATAAACTCACTATTTCTCGAAAAACATCATGCTCTAAAATCGTGCTCAGCAAACTAGCCCCATTTGTAACGTTTCTCGTTTATTTTAATTTATTCCACTACGCCCCCACAAAACATCAATTCACTGGACCTTTACAGCGAGAACGTAGCAACAGATAGACACAGGTACAACTGCTTTAAAATTACCTCTTTCCTTGTCCTTTTCTCCTAATCAATCGCTATCTAATTTTAGACTGAGAACTTTCATTCTGTAGAATTGAGGAAAATTTTCTTAAATCAAACACCAATTGACCAATTAGCGAAAAAAGGGCGGATTAAAAAGGTTATCAGTGTAGCAGCCAAAAATCTTAGTGTCATAACAACATGTAGAGAAGATAAATAAACTAAATATGGTGATGCCATCCAAATACCTCGACTTACGAACTTAATTCGTTATGCTCGAATTCGTAACTCGAAAGGAAGTATTTCGAAGTTCGTAACACGAAAGGGAATATTTCGAAACCTAATTTTCCATTATATCTTTTCTGTTTTTTTTCCTCGTAATTAAGTTCGTAGCTAGAGGTCAAGATGGAGTAAGAAAAAAAGACCATTGGTCGACGAGTTCGAATGTACAGAAGTTCTTGAATCGAGGAACCACTCCATTAAGTACAGCATTTTTGTATAGCAACTCTTAATCTTCAGAAACTCGTGTCTCGAGAATTATTGTTTGTAACGCATTAACCCTTGTGTGCGTTCCCACCCAACTTTACCTACGTTGTTACCTACTTGGGTACCAACATCCCATTTTTCCGTATTTTTAAATGTTTATGTGATTGAATTCATTTCCCTGGCTTACCAGTTTAATAAATAGACATTTAAACGAGTGCTAGAGGCATTCCAAACTGAATTGACCTGCTCTAGCTCGCAATAAAAGATATTAAAGTGTTATTATTTTCCGGGTTGTGCTCTGGTTAAGAGCGGTCCCTTTAACGTTGAAAGGGTACCAAGGGCTTGGAATTTTTTAAATGTGATTGGGCCTTATCTCTGCTATGTTAGAAATAACCAGAATAGCTCTGCTTCATTGCAAATTGTGTTCTTTGTTTGTATAGTCACGCTCTTAGATAGAATACCGGGCGATTGACTTGCCTACTCAGAATACCGATGTCGTAGAGTCACGTCCTTCCGTTCCAATATAATTCTTTACTAAGTGCCTATTCTATTAACATTATTTAGTTGTTTAGTTATAACACGCTATCGGTTTACTAATATTGGTGCTGAATTGAATTCTTTGGAGTTAAGGAGGAAATGTCCAGGGCTGATTTGAAAAGGGAGGATACAACTCACAAATGTGATTCCTGTTTGGTGTTTCGCTGAAAATTATAATTTCCTTCTGTCATTTTATTAAATAGATGAGCGAATGTATATGATCAGTATATGCAATACATATTTATCCTTTTTGCGGTCATACAATGTTTACGCAGTACATACATTTCGTCAAATGTGACATTAAGATTTGGCGGATTTGCAATACTGAAAATTCTTATCTTACAACCTTTGATAGCATTTGTTTACCTCCCATTTAATATTTTTATAACAATACGATGAGTCAAAAAATATGCGCGAAAATTATGATTAAAGATCCAAGAGTTTGGGTTAAATCATGAAAAGACTTCTCATAAAATAGTAATATAATACAAATAACCTATGACTATTCACGATCACTGATTTAAAACTGAAAATATACAGTAATTCTTAATTTTTACAAAATATAATCAATGCAGTTTTGTTTGTTTACTTTTTTAAACTTTAATTTTATTTAAAAACATTTTAATTCGTTGCAAACCATGATCCACCCTCACTAGAAACATACGATATCCGACTAATTTTTCCAATAACGGATAAAGATTTCTAATAATTTTCCAATATAATTACTGACTCCTTCTTATACAATTCATACTCGTGTATCATTAACATATCAATAATTATTCTTTCAGACTAATGAGTGACGTTAAATTTTAATGGTTTATACACAAAAAGTTTGATCGCAATGCAATCATGAAGACAGCTCCGGTAATGAGCGTTTGGTTAAATGCACAATTTTCGTTGTGTGTTCAGTCGAGCCTTGATAAACAGGACCTGGATAAAACATAAGCCTCTTTAACCCCCAGAAAAACGTCTTCCATCGAACAAGTTTCCAGGACCCCTAAGACTCAGGGACCACTTGCATCGATTCTTAAAAATCATCATAATCGACAAAATGAAGGGATCCGTTGTGCCGACGAAAAGCGAATATAAAAGAATATTTTAGAATTGGAGGAGAGGACAACCAGTCCTGGAACGAATTTCATTTCGTTCAGCGCAGGGCGTAATTGGATTCGTCGAGGTGATCGACGACGTCAGGAAAACCTGACCAGCATGACAAGCGAAAACACGAAAACAAAAATGATAAGAGTCACGGTTTTATTCCACAATTGTGACATTTTTCACCAAGTTCAGGTAATGTTACTTCTATCGTCACTTAAGAAAGTAGGTTCTCTAACAAAAATGACTTAAAGTGACTTTCGTTGCTCTGATTACCCAACAAATAGAGAAACCGTGTAACGATCCACGCCGAGAATGAAAGTTTTGATACGAGAGATAACATTATCGCTGAGTTTTTCGCTTGAAGTTATCTTCAAATTGCTAAAAAAAGTCCATCCTATTCCAAAGTCCCAAGTTCCTTGGGACTGAATTGCTATATACAGACTTCGTTAGAACGAAAAGAATTTCACTGCGACGGACTCCTTTCCTTCAGGTCGAAGAATTTTGTCTTGCATTCATAGTTAGAAATGCCGCCAATCTGATTAACAATGAAGGAAACCTCTCCCCTTGAATTGAAAAGCAATTCGATAAGGCCACAATCTGATGGAATTCTTGAGTAACAATCTTGAGTGACTCTAACAACGATACATTTTTCCACTTAGAAAAAACTTTCTTATGTAAATAATGTATGTACTAATTTTATAACATAAGTGTCAATGTCGAAAACAGCAAAATTATTCTACAAAATCTCTACCGAGTTAAATTTTATCCCCGAAATATAAAAATTTGTTTCGATTAAAGACAATTAACTAGCATACTTACAATTTTTTTCCAAAAATTCAATGAGTTCACGGAAACAATTGATCCTCTCAATGATATTTACATTCGAATTTTCAAGTCATTGATGATTGTTTCTTTCTGTTGCCGCGAGTGGCGCCTTTGCTTGGAGAGGAACTTATCTCACATGTTCTTTGTGAGGCAAATTCGTTTCGTTCGTGAAAGCCGCTCACTCTCCTCTCGTGAAAAGAAAGTGATTTTGGAAACTAGTGGAACACTTAGCGCGTTGACGACGTCCTATGTAGACGTTTTAGATACTCCGCTTAGTGAATATATAACGCTTATAATATGAAGGTTATTTTAATTCGATTGTGTATATTTAGCATATCATTATTTTGTGCCTCTCTAGCTCTTATTCGCTTATTCGTTCGATGGATCATAAACCCCACAAAAAATATATTCAAAGCTAAGGAGAGAAAAGATCCTCCGGCTTGCCTGTTAGATTCCAACATCGGAGACCACCGTTACATCAAACTGAAAGTTTGTACATCTTCAATCATTTGAGTTTTACCTTAAATTACCATTACCAATTACTGAATTGTTATTTACTAGCTCATGATCATTGGAATAATTCTCTTTTGTGACTGCGAATTTTATTCCAGGATGTGAAACTTCACTACGTTGAAAAAGGCGACAAAAGTAAGCCGTTGATGTTATTCCTTCACGGTTTTCCAGAATTCTGGTACTCATGGCGACACCAGATGAAAGAATTTTCCAAAGATTACTGGTAAGCAAGTTCACCTGATAGTCATTTTCTTACAATTACGTGTGATTAATTTATATTTATCTTTCAATATTTTGAGAATAAATGTTGCTTTAAAGTAAGGTGAATTGGTGCAAAATCAAGATTCTCAGAGGTCGATTTGCCTTACGTTTGAGACATCTGTGTGTTTGCCAGTTATTTAACCGGATATTACCAAAGTAATTTCATCTAGTCTTTTTCCAGGACTGCGACGATGTTCATATTGTTTTTCGTGGGGAATTGAATTAGGTAATGGGGCATTAATCAAGTACTCCAATTAGTTGCTACAGCAATCTTGCCTTGTTATATTCATGCCATCGTCTGAATCGTGTGTGATATAATATTAGTTTCATCTGATAATGAAAGATAAATTGCTTTGTCTAAATTGTGATTTTAGCATACATACTCATTTTTCAGAGGGAAAATGGAACGTTTCAGCTGTAATGTGATGACATTTAAATTTACAGGACTGTAGCAGTTGATCTGAGGGGCTATGGTGATTCCGACAAACCTGAAGGACTTGATAAATACAGAAAATCCATTCTGGTTGATGATGTTAAACAGCTTATAGAAGGACTTGGTAAGAGATGCATTGTCCTATAGAAATTTTGGAACCACACTGTTTTGAGTAACCATCTGTTATTTTAGCCACCAAATTTTCCAAGTATAATCATAGTTCAAGGCGTCCATTAAACATGATAATATCTGTGTTTTCGATGATGTGTGAAATACTGAAAGCCAGTTGTTTTAGAATTTGAGAAATTTTGTGCTCTCATCTCCAATTCTGAAGCAACAAATACCTTAAGGTATGCTTAGGCCATCATCAGTTCATAATCTATGAATATTAAATGTTAAAATAAAATATTGTTCAGTTAATTTAATGGAATAGAAATTGCAGTAAGGAGTGAAAATTTCTAACACTTTATGGATATGTGTAACATTTTGGATGTATCAGTTAGAATTCCATGGGGATTTCTGAAATCTTACAGTTGTGATTTATGGTCATTGATTATTATTGATTGATATTATTTTTAATAAGTATACTTAAGGTCAAATTATTGTTTGTTGTTTCCTCCGTACAATGAAAATCAGAATAATTGTAAAATATAACTTGCTGAAACATTTTCAGTTGAGTGGTAGTTTTAAAATCTATTTTTCATGAAAAACGAAGTCGTAGATAATTATTTTGTTTTGATTTGTTCAACCTTAGGAAATCCGCCGGTTTTTTAAATTAATTGAGGATCTTCAAAAAGGTCCAAAGTGTATTATAATCAGTTATTATAGCGGGTGATTTCATTCAGAATCTAAATTTCTATTGCTGTTTAATTACTGTTGATATCTTGTGGTAAAGAATGTCATAAACCTCATGTTCACTACAGTTGAGGATTACAGTTTGCAGCAATTAAGGATTGAGTGGCTTTCTAAGGAGTATATACTCCTTTCTCTTGGAAATTTTTGAATGTCTGAAACGCATATCATCGATTTCTTTCAAAAATGTCTTTGAAAAATGAATATTTGTGATGTGAAATTTCTAGTCATATTTTCTGCTCAATTCATCCCCTTTATTTTAAATAGCAATCAATTTGCATAGTAAATGCAATATTTTTCAGTAAAATAACTCAAATATCTCTAGAAACTAAGAGTGTTGAAATACCAAGAATTGCTATTTAGACAATATATCCATTTGAAGTTCAATTTCAAGCAAAATTTTAATTAAAAAACTCTTCTCTCTTTAGGAAGAAATAAATGTATATTGGTGGCACATGACTGGGGAGGAGTCATAGGATGGAGATTTGCTGCTCTTTATCCCGAAATGCTGGAAAAGTTCATTGTCATGAATGCTCCTCCTGAGAAAGCATACTACGAAGTTGCAGTTAAGCATAAAAAACAGATCTTCATGTCTTGGTAAGATGTGCTCTAATGCAGAGCTCTCTAACTTGGACACAATTGCAGCCCTTTCCATGCTCCTCTGTAGATTGTTCTTTTCTGATAGTGTTATAGAATTTTCTGTTAGTATTTGATAATTAAGGGGGAATAAAACTGGATAGAATCTACCTTAAAAAGTTAACTACTAGACACAAATAATTGAAAGAGAACAACACAACATGATTATCTTTGAGTCATTATTATTCTCAAACTACAACATGGTACTAAATATTTATAAGAGCAAATGCAGCCCACTATTGGTAATGGCTTTGACACTCCTACTCTCATTGAGTATCAGTAAAATGTGTTGCCGAGTGCAGTTATTTTTCTAGGGTGCCATAAATCCAGGAATATCATATATGTTAATATATATTTGGAAAACAGTTCCCAATAACAGTGTATACTTTTGTATTGGTTGATCAAATATTTAGGTCAATGTCATAATCTTTAGTTGAAATTTCAATTTCTTAAGTTACTTTATCTTCTGTTTGTTGTGATGGATTTAAAGTTGTATATTTCACATTCATTTTGATTATTTCAATATTTGGAAGGTTCTCATTGTCTCATACTTTGAATGTCTTACACTTCAAATGAAATCTCTTAGCTCAACTTTAACTGCTATTGTCTTAAACATGAGTAGATATGGCATTTATCAAAATCATGCTTTTCCAAAGAATTCCTTGTTATTTATAGTTTTTATCAATAAATACAGCGTTAATAGATCAAAGACTCTCAATTTAGAAAACTAAAGTTCTAGTCATTGCAAAGACATGTTTTAACAAGTTCTGTCATGCTTTACCTATTGAGAATTTATCAAGAGTAAAAATATATATATTTAATATGATACTTATATTTGTCAAACAGTTTTCTAATATTTTGGAGATTTATAGTTTTTTTGATTGCTCCTAGTGTTTACAACATTATTTAATATTAAGTGCAAAGTATTTAAAGATGAAATGTTTAGTTAATTTTATACTTTAACAGCTTTCTCAAAAAATGTCTAAAATCTAGGCTTCTGTTAAGAACTAAAGGTGCATTGCTTTAAAAATTAGTTTGAATGTCAGTTTTATAAGGTTAAAGTGTTTGGCCTCACCTATTTGATATTTGATTTGGCAATCACAATATAATGTTCTTTCTTTTTTCTTAGGTATATATTCTTTTTCCAACTTCCTTACCTTCCAGAACTGGTTTTGAGGTCTGAAGATATGATAGGTTTCAATGTGTTAAGGTATCGGAACAAGAAAAATATTGTTACAGATGAAGATATTGAAGCCTACAAGTATACCTTTGGAAAAGAAGGTAAGCAGTGATTACATTGAAATTAAAGAAATGTTTCAGTTTTCCAGCAGATCTAGGTTTCTGAGTTTTTCGAATGAAATTGGGAAGTAATTGCCATTTTCAAAATTTGATCCTAAAGTTTGAAATCTCAATTCTAAATAAAGTAATTCATATGAAGAGTATCTTACATGGAGTGACTTGCAGTAAATTACATGATTTTAAAGTTTCTAATTGAGATTGCTGTAATTAAATATCTCAGGTAAAAAACTGTCATTTTGAAGAATATCAATGAAGTTTATGTACTCAATTTCAGTCATACATTTGGTAATCGAGCTTTATTATACCACAAAATTGAAAACCATTGAGTATCAATTTGAACTATTTTTTACTTTCCCCAAGAGCAATTCGCATAGTTAATTGTGAATTTAACATGAAATTTCTGTCTAATTACCTTAATCACATGCATATCTTTTTCTTTGTTGGAAACTTTGATTTGTTTTAACAATAAATTATGAAAATTGGTCTTTTATAGGAAAGAAAAAAGTTTTCCAGTAAGTTTTTTCTAATTTTTTGAGTTTTTCCTTTTTCTACAAAAACTTTTAATGGGTTACACAGGAATTTCTTTTTTCTTCTCATTTTCAATAGGCTCACCTAAAATACTTATGCAATCCATGATGAATTCCTTTAAATGCCTCATCAAAACATTTTAGCTCAATGTTTCTATTATCACATCTTGCTAATTTATCCGAGTACTGCTTCTTTAGGGACCTTATCTGTTTGACATTTATAATTCTTCTATCACATCACTTATTGAAGCCTTTTGTCCTAATCATGGTATATCATTTATTTACACATGAGACATCAGGCACAGTGAACTCTTTGATTATCCAGGGCTAATGATGGGGAGAGGATGCATGTATAATCAGAAAAAAGGATAGTCCAAAATTTATCTTTTATTTCTCTGAATGTTTAAAATGTACGTAAATGACATTATTATTTGCACACACAGCCTGTTATCTTGGATTTTTTCATGGACTAATTAAGACTTTTCCTCACCCACAAATTTGTAGAAACCAGCCATTAACCATAGATATTTTTTAATCCAATATTTTCATGATCATTCACTTTTGATGAAATAATAATTTGCTATTCATGGTGCTTCTTTATTTTCATGATGAGGAAATTAAGTATTCCTATACTTAATTCATAAATATTTTTATGTGCCAAAAAATTACTGTATTAGGTAATTTTTAAACTCCATAGAGTTAATTTTTAGTAAAATTATGAATGCTTTTATTTTCACTTTTAGGTGCTTGGACTGCACCAATTAACTACTACAGGGCAAATATCTTCAATGTGTTGCACAAGAAACCAAATCCTAAGCAATCACCAAATATTACAGTTCCTACATTGCTTATTTGGGGTGACAAAGACTTATATTTGGATGAACGTATAGTAGGATATAGTAAAAAATATGTAAATGATCTAACTATTGAAATAATCAAAGATGCCAACCACTTTGTGCAACAAGATGATCCAAAGGGAACAAATGAAGCCATGAGAAGATATCTTGAATATTAGAATTTTTCCTATGACCAAAAGAGTTTAACTTTCCACTATTGTGAAGACAATTAGAGCATTGAAATACCATCAGCAAGTCTACCTGAAACCTGATGTTCCTTTTTCCCAGCCTGCTTTTGTTCTCTGTATTTCTGTTCCATATAATGATTCCTAAATGGTGATAGTTACTTTCCTAGAGTACTTTACAAGTCCTGAGATTATAATATGTTTTAGAATAGGTTTCTAAGAGACATAACTTTTGATCTTTTCTCATATTAGTTATTTATAAAAGATGACTGACTGTTGGTGCTATTAACTTCTATTCCTTGTAATTCTGTGTATATAGAAATCGAAGTAACTAAAATCAATATCACTGTCATAATTATAATTTACATTGTAAAGTTTGTGATTGCTAATATATCCTATGGTGATATTTTTTATGAATGTTCAGAGAATATTTTAAGAAAATTTTGCTGTTTCAGTCTTTACTAATGATTTGAGAGAAGAGGAGAAATATTTTGCTTGTCTAATCCAGAAATATTTTTTGAACAATTTATTAAAAGAAGATTTTTTAAAAATAAAACTGTTTCTTACGTTTACTTCTCTTCTAATTTAATCAAGTGCAATACATTATAAAATTGTGACTCAGTGATTTTAAACAATACCAAAGTGAATAATTTCTTATGACATGAAAGAATTATATTTGTTTGTACTAAAAAAAAGTTCAATAAAAATTTTTAAATGAAACATACATTCTCATCATTCTAACCCAGTATGAATCAAACCTACACCAAATCTGCCTCAACTTTTTACAAGACACAGTGGTTGGTTTTTGCTTATAAGATATGAAGAAGTACAGGCTGATTGACTGCCATTTCTGGATATCATGTACATTTATAATAGCCCCTGTGATGGAAAATACAAATGTAAAAAGTTAGTAATTTAAATCAGTGGATTTTCCTCTTCAATGATAATTTAAGGAGTTCTGACATTTGGTGTTACAAAAGAATGTCCACACTTAAATTCCTTGCCCTATCAGGGCATTTTACCTCTATAGAAGCATTATCTTTAAATAAAAGTAGCTAATGAAGGTTAATTGTAAAATGTTACATTCTTTAGAGATTTCTCTAACCAAATTTCTTTTTTAGTGAATCCTATATATAATTAGTGAACCAGTTCTCAACTTCTTTTATTATGAATATAAATCACTAATACACACACATGAATCACTGTTAAAGTAACCAGAATATACTTCTCAAAAATGCCATAATCAAAGAAAACTAAAATAAGATGATATGGGGTTATATTCTGCTGATATATAAAATAGATACTAGAATCAGATGAATCTTTCACCATCAGTTCTTAATGGTATGAATACTGAACTTTTTGATATATTTTTCTTAATATTAATACTGAGGTACACCTTTCTAAAGCAATGAATTTTATACTTAATATTTGCTGGTTGTATCAGAAAATACCAAATGAATGGAAAATATCAGAAGTTATTTAGAGTTTTAAAATAAGGAATAGAAATGGGTTGGCTCATACCCATGTATTGAATCTATAGCCATACAATTCAGGCTATATGTTATCTCAAATAGTATAATATTAGAAGAAAAAGCCAGCATCCATAGAAGATTATCATGAATTTTGGACATCTTCACTTTAATATACTGTACAGACAAGAATAGAGGTTGGAAATGCACTAGGCCTTCTTAGACTTTGAAAGTGGTATCAGATATTAAACACAGCAAATAATGGAAAATAGACGTCCAAAATCTAACAAATAAATATAAGAAGTCAACCATGGGGAACAAAAATTTCCTGCAGATAAGAAAATAAAACACTAAAATCAACCAGATAACTGATAAATTCTAACAGAATGGATAAATTGAAAACATACCAAGTGGCACATGATAAAATTGAAAGGTGATACTAAATATCTAAATGTATGCCAATGATGTAGTTAACCACCGAATGATTAAGATAAACTACTTATTATAAACAAATTATAAAGTGGAAGTTTATTATGTGATTAATTAATAATCATATGAGCACATAAGGTTATGGACTTACTAAAAAACTCACCTTTCAGATCATCAATTGCCTTTGAAGATTAGATCAGGGATTAGGTAAAAAATTCAGTATTTTAGGATAAGTAGTTTCATATGATAAATATCTCGATGGTAGAAAGAAAACCAAAAGTTTTCATGGAATATGCAACACAACCTTTAATTGTCAAAGAGGGAAAAAAGGAAGGGAAAACAAAATTTTATGAATCAACTAATGGACAAAAGAACTAAGCAAAGACCCATGATCATTAATGTCCTTACAACAGGCATTAAAGGCCTAAACTCAGATTTAAGATGAAGAGAAAGATAGAAAATCTTATTTAGTGTACATGCTTTCATAGGTGAAAATAATGTTGCTAAGTAACAGCTCCCTTCACTTTGGCTCTAGTACTGAAGGAGTAAGCAAAGTTCCAATTAATTTAAGTTTCCCTAACATTTGGGAGATTTCACCATTTTCAGGAGATGAATGAATAACTCATCAGATTTGCAGCTGATGGTCTTCAGGAAACTGCTCAAATAAGTTTGGCTTAGGAGATTCCAATCTTAAATAGATAGGGAGGGCAAAACGGCAAAGCACTTGGTGCTTGTACCTTTTCTTGTGGTGTAGGAAAAGTTTAATCGTGAAGCCGTTTTATGTAAACGAATACCACGAAGTGAAACCTAAGTTTGTGTTGAGATAGGGAGGGTATGGTTTTATTATCTACAGGGCTTTCTTTACAAAGCCACAGCATTCTCACAGACATTGAACACAAAAAATGGTATGCAAAAATAATCAAAGTTCAACTAACATTACAAAATAATTTTAATGCAACTGGTTCAACTTTTAAACACGTAATACATAAAAAAACTGTTCTGTACATAGTACTGATAATAATCACCTGAATTACTACTGAACGTCATTTTTATCAACAAAGTTCTGGAGTAATGGTGTCAAACCGCATAAGGTTGATCCTCTTCTGATTCGTGGTACTTTATATAGCTATCTTGATGGGTAAAATCTCTTTTATCTTCTTGCCAACCTCTACTTTTCGCCTTCTCGTACACAAACCTAGATTCAGATTCCCCAAACTGCTTGTCGATGTTTTCCAAAACATCCCTATAAAAGAATGAGGAATTTTGTTACGAGAAGAATGATCATCTTCTGTACAACTCTGCAGTATAATGGTTGATACGAATTTCATAAATGAAATTAATGCTGAATACTAGTAAACTAGTGTGAATATTCGATTAGTGTGAATACTCGTTGATAAAAACCGAACGATTAAGTTTTCGTTTTTAAAATCCATGCTACCAACCTGTATTTATCGCCAACAACCTTGCGTTTCGTTATTGGATCAGTTATGTCACCCAGAGGATAAATGACATTTACTAGCTTATGAGATACTGATGTAGTGACTTTCTCAGAGAGCTCTTCAATGAGAACAATGTCTCCAGATTTGCAGACTTTATTAGGATCTTGAACATGATAGAAGTCATCGTGTTTATAATACTGAAATAAAAGGACATTTTGAGAGGAGGATCTCTACTTACGAAACTATATATAACGTGAAGGCTTCACATACCATCAATAAATTTTCATTGAGTTTCAGTCGTTTTACTCGAATCTTGGAGGTGCCCGGAATCAATGATGGAACACATTCTCCTAATAGTATGCAAGCTTTTTTCGCAACGAGACGAGACATCACCGCCAAACAAATTTCAATGACCACTTAAAATTCCAGCTGTATCACCACAAATTTGGAATTTGTGCTTTCCATTCGCTATACGAGCTCTGTGTTGCTGAAATTTCTATATTTCTTTTGTTTTCAGCCAAAGCAGAAAGCGCAGAAAGGGTACGAAGGGTACAAAGCGTAGATTTATAATGTCGTAAATATAGATTTCAGGAAAATAAACTTTATTTGCGTTCGACACATAAGACATTCTTCATTTTACAGCAAAAATTAAGGAAGAAATTACTAGGTATTCGCTGTGGGAAACTGCGGATTATTTTAAAGGAAAATAAACTTAAGTACTGCGAAATGAAAAGCGCAGTTCTACGCCATGAGGCCAGGAGAGGGAACAATGGATTTTACAGTTGTTTATCAGCCACTGAGACTTTGAGTCATTAATTAAGAATAATGTGTGATTACAGATATTAAGTATGAAGAAAATAAAACCTTCCTTTGAGCGGCAAGAAATATTCTTTACGAAGATATTGTAAGTGATTGATAATCATTTGATTGATTTAGGGATGGGATCTTTCCATGAAAACTATATTTAAGGTGTGACGGTATGCATTATCATTAAATTCTTCTTCTTCATCGCCTTTTCCCATATGGTATGGGGTTGGCATTGCTATGCTTTATTTTTCTTTCCCAGTTCTCCCTCTCTAGGATGTCCTCCCATTTCCAGCGTTTATCTTTAAGGTCTTCTGCTACATTGCCCTTCCATCTCATCGTAGGTCGTCCTACCTTCCTCTTTCCGGTCACCTCTAATCTCCCCACTCTTTTACCAACATATTCATCTTTGCTTCTTTCCACAAGCCCAAACCACCTCAACCTTCCTTCCTGTATCTTTTTCCCAATCGGGCCTTTAGTCGATCCTCTTATAAAGTCATTTCTCACCCTCTCCTTTCTTGTGACACCATTCATCCACCTCAACATTCTCATTTCGGCCACCTCCATTTTCCTTTCCTGTGCTTTTGTTATAGGCCATGTCTCAGAGCTGTAAAGTAGCGCCGGCCTCACCACAGTCTTATATAACTTCCCTTTTATCTCACAGCTAACTTTTCTGTCACAGAGGACACCGCTCAGCTTTCTCCAGTTCATCCACCCACACGTTATTCTGTGCTGTATTTCCTCATCCAGTCCTCCTTCCCTTTCCACGATCGATCCTAGATATTTAAATTTCCTTATACATGTCAAAATTTCACCCTGGATTTCTATAGCCGCACTTTCTCCCTCACTCGTTGACACGTACTCCGTTTTTGTTCTGCTAATCCTCATACCTCTCTCCTCGAGCACATTTCTCCATTCTTCCAGTGTCTTTTCAAGCTCCTCTGGTGTTGTTTCGCAGAGGACAATATCGTCTGCAAACAACATGTTCCATGATACATTTCTCCTTACTTCCTCAACCAGCACATCCATTACTACATCAAAAAGGTAAGGACTAAGTGCTGAACCTTGATGTAGCCCAACTGCAACATGGAATCCTTCAGTGATGCCAACACTTGCTCTCACCTGGGTTTTCGCCCCTTGAAACATTTCTTTCAGATGTGTAAATACTTAGTAAGTTTTTTAAAACATTGGTATGCCATACAATTTTTTACAATAGAACATTCAATGTCAGGGTTGTACCGATAGTCCATCACTTCTGACAAATCAAACACTCCAATGTAAATTAGTATGCCTACATTGACTATCTTGTGAGGTACTATCAAACCATTCCTTGTCAACTTTTTCTGTCTGTGTGCGGCATATTTACTTTTATATTGTGCCATTATTTAAATGTATTGTCACCTCCCAGCCTGTTCTTAAAATGGCAAAACTAACTACTTCCTGGTGATAAGTCATGGAACACCCTAGAGTCGCCTATAAAATCCCTTGTAGCATCAAGATTTTCCTCTTCTTTCCAGTCAGCTGATTCCAAGGGTGCTTGACCTACCACTTCTGAATCACCTCCCACAGCAGAAGCAATCTCTGACTATTCATTTTCATAGGAATATAAGATTTCATCTTTATCACTTGAACAATTACTCAACTCATCGTCTGAAGAAGACTCAGTATCACTATGATCCTCAGCATGGAGCTCTGCTTCAATAGCACCCCTATTTAGACCAGCCATCGTGAAAGACTGAGGAGTATGCATAAAAACCATTGAAAAAAATTTTAAGCTCTTATGGCGAAGTGAACTGAGTGACCAGACTGTTTACAGGTGAAATGAAAGGAAATGCTTAGTTAGGATATCCCATAACTCTTTCTGAAGGTGCCTTTTTGGAACACAGATTACTAGTGGCCTTATAGTATGATAAGGAACCTATGCCTCAATTAAATATTAATGAGTCAGTGAGTTATCATTGCAATGTGATATTTTAAGAAGGAAACCATTATATAACGATGTGGAGCTAATTTTTGAATGTGCAAATTGAAATTTTAGAAAAATTACCTTTAAAATCATCACATTTCATTCGAAATTGCTTTCTACCGAAGTATTCCTGTGATGAACTTTACCTTTCTTTTTTGAATGTTTTGCACAGTGGCAGAAAAATTGATGCAAAGCTTCTTGGCGTCAGAATGCATTTTACCTGGAAACTAATTAAAATCACTTTTCCTCTGACAACTCAACAATACTGGGTTCAAACCAGCAACATTCAAACTATAAAAATGGTAAGAGATTTTCCACATGGCAAAAATATGTACTTGTTTAACCCTTAAGAACGCAGTGGGATCTATATTTCCCACTCCCTCTGCTGAGGAAATCCTTCGGGTTAATAATTTATATTTTCATGTGTTGTTATAGAGTGATATTAATTACAATTTTCCACGCATCTTAGTTAAAAAAAATTATGCATGAAAAAAATAAGAATTTGTTTAATGCTCGACGGGTTGCATACAACCCAAATTTCCAGAAATCCCTTTTTTTCACCTGTAGCAATAAATGAACCCAAAATCGCATTCCTCGTGGCTGTTGGTGCAAAGAGAATTCATTTACAGTATCCTCTTTCCATTGTTTCATAATAGTAACTGAGAAAAATAAGCAAAAAGTTATGATTCCTTTACCACTTCCATTATTCTTTTATGATATTTTTTGTTGATTTTTAAAAATGTGTACTCATAATTATTATGGAAATAGTTAGGAAAAGGAAAGATTTTTGTAATCTGTCTTTTCTAAGAGCTGTTGTGTTGAATCACTTGAGAGAAACTTCTCACCCTTAGGCCCTTTCAAGTGGCTTGGCCTCAGAACAGTTCAAGGGCTTAGGTTCATATAATCTTCTTCACTCCTGATCTCTGTAGTATACATAGGACCTCTTACACGTTTTTATAGAAAATCCCTAGTACAAGAGTTCTTATACAAGGAATAGAAATGTAAGAGTATCCATGATTTTCTATTCCGATTGTATCCGCAGGCAAACGTGGCTGTTATGTCTAGAATAAGCATTTGTTTGATACATTTTGCTTACGCAAGTATTTTTATTGGTAAGGAGGAAGAAGTTCCCAAACGTATGAAAATCCCACACAGTGGTGGGATTCACTAGGGTGTCATACTCAGTCTGTTGTAAAGGAACTACGTCTCCTCGCTTTCCTTCGAACTCAAGTAAAGCAATACAAATTCCTGCGAATAACCAAAGAAAGTATATCAAAAATAAATATTTATCATTCAGATTTTTCTTTCCTCGTTTTATAATAACTTATTTTCTTTACTATCATTAATGATAAAAATTGTAGATGTGTTGTTCATCTGTATGTCAAATCTTTAGAGGGGCTTATTTCTTTCTTCTATATCATAATTCTATTGAAACTAAATGCTTTGCATTTTTTTTCATGCATGGGCATTAAGTAAATAAGAAGCATGTTCAGATTGAGGATATCATGTGCTTTAAGCCTATGTTGGGATCTGTCATAAGTCTTTTTGATCCTCCAGTCCCTGCATATAAGCTTTTTAAGCAGCAGTCTCTTCTACCAAACAGTTCTGTTAACATCTAGCATTAGAAGGTCTAATGTTTATATTGTGATAGATTTAACTTTGATGAGGTCCTTACGTTGATAGGACATTAGTTTCTGAGCCATGCTGTAATTATGCTACTCTTAAATATTTAAAGATGTAATTTGTGAAACTGTTGCTTTTCACCACATCCAAAGGATTTATGATGTTTTGTGTAGATACTCTGTACTTTTAAATAGATGCCGATTTGAATATTGATTTCTAACAAAGACCAATTGTTGAAATTATTGGCCTTAACTTAAGTAAATAAAACCCTTTTAGCAAGTGGTGGTACTTGATTGCTGCCTATGGATTAGTATGGACTATGTGATATGCTTTATTCACATTCGACTATAGTCATAACATTTATTTGCTTGTTTCAGAAATACAGTCAGTAGGGAAGTGAGTTAAGTCTAATCCTATGTTGAGAACGTACTTTAAAAATACTTTTTGCTCAAATGGAATAATTTTACTTCATAATTCATGTATTATATTACAGATTTTAGTTGTATCCCACTATGGATGACTTCACTTGCCATTTTTGGTTTACATGTCCTAGTATAAGAATGAGTGATTTATGAATTTAGAGTATGCCTGACGTTTTTTAATTACAATGGGTATGAGGAATTACTAAATTCCTTTAAAGATGATAATATATTACAAAAATAACAATTTGAGTGTTTAGTTTTCCATGCCAATGATATTGATTTGACAATCTTTGTATAATCTGCCACATTCAAAGCTCACATAGGTAGTTAACATCCTCTGATTGTGCTTGTTTTATATGTAGAATTGTGAATATTTATTGTGATTTTTCCTCTTATTTAACCTTAAAAGGGCAGCATTAAATCCCAGATGTATCTCTGAATGGCCAAGCATTTAATTGCCCGAGGTACAAAAATTAAGCATCTTTCCAGTTAATGTTAAATAACTTGGAAACTATTAGTGATGGTCTAATAAAACAAAATGTATTTTAAAGGGAGCACCATAATGTCAATGTTTGGTTTTTTTTATTTCCAATATTATATCTTATCTGTACATGAACTCACTTGAAATCGAAGAACTATAAATTTTTTATCAAAGGCAATATATTTTGCAAGACATAGTAAATTTTACATTATGTTATAATAGTTATAGTAGCTAATAATTTTTTAATCAATGTAAAAATGTATTCATATGTTAGCATGTTTTTATATTTTCTTTTCTGTGTGATATTTCTGAAAACAAGGATCAACACTGAGTCCAACTTCACGCAGCAAATGTTCGTACGTCTGATCATTTTTTTCATTGAACATGCGCGACACCATAACTTGCTAGTTTTTTCAGGCCAGTGCTTCATCTTTTACGCATCTAATCTGGTGATGCTTGCATCACATGGATTTGGTCTCCCTCTAAGTGTAGCGTCCCACTGATTCCCTACGTTTTCCAGAAGATCGCGCACCAACATTAGTCTAAACATACGGTGGGGTACTTCTTTACCCAGAGATTTAGAAATTATATAAGTTCAGTATGGTAACATCCAACAAATGGAAAAAACTGTTTTTGTCCACTTCCAGGTCCTTCTACTGATTGAATAACTGTTTGCCATTCTGTCCCCATTGTCTACGAAACCCATGTTATGATTGTAGTCCTGAATGATTACGGGTTTTATTGTATTCCCTTGTTCATCACAGAAATTGGCATCTGCTGGTGGATTGTGCATATTTGTGATTAGATTTACGTCTCGTGTGTCTCTTCATGTAATGGCCGTCAAATCATTTTGTATTCTAACTCGTAAGTCGCCTCTTTTTAGTTTTCATTTTCCTTCAAGATTCTTTGGCATTCCCTTCCTGTTGGGTCTAACCGTCCCACAACAAAAGATATTTCTAGTCTTTAGGTCATCAAATAAGTCAGGAGAGGAGAAGAAATTTTCCATATAAATTTTATGCCCTACACCTCCAACACTCCTTGTCAAATGCCTCTCAGTCGCACGTGTTGCAGACATTGTCGCGGTAGCCTTTTTTTTTGTCTTTTCCTAAGTAAACTACCATGTCATAAGTCATCATGCCATTAGAATCACAAATTTTCACTCCAAATCGTTTGTTTTTTTGGTATGTATTGTTTGAAAATGACTACCTTTGAACAAAACATTTACTTCATCCACTGCGAAATTTTCACCCGGTTTATAAAATTTTGCATAAGAATCATTGAGTTTTTCAAAAATATTTCTCAATTTCCAAAATTGGTCATATTCGTCGTCATTTTTGTCAGGCTGATTACGATTATCACTAAAATGGAGAAATTGGAGTATGTGCATGAATCTGTTGCGGGGCGTTACATTTCTGAAAAATGGCGTATGAAATTGTTCAAGTGTTGACCAGTAATCTTTCAGTGTATCACGCAAGTCATGTCCCATTTGAATGATGAGGGCCAGAAAAGAGAACATTTCGTCAGTGCTCACGTCAGGACTGGGTGAAGGCCCTTCGTCTTCACCTAATGAATCCACATACTGTCTATAATACCTGTTAGTCTCCTCCACAAGCAAATGAATAATCTCTGTGAAGAATAGAAGAAATATTGTCCCAGGAGATGAATCTCTTTTTATGTGAAGGACCTGACCTCTTCTCTCTGGAATCCACTCTGTTTGCCCGAGAAGGGAATACTCCTATTCCCGGTGCAGGTGAGGTGACTGTCCTTGATCCATTCACCGACAGGACCTTGAGCCAAGGGGCACTCATCCTCTGACTCACCATCACGCTATTCAGATGGGTTAATTTCTGCCTCCGAATCACTTTCAAGAAACACCTCAATTTCCCTTTCCGTAAGATTCTGAGCCATTATGTATAGTGTATAAAACAATATAAAAAATCCACACTCCTTCAGAAAGGCTCAATTTTCAGTGGTATATGAACAGAAAGACTCCTAGCATGGAACTAAGGAATGAAAATCACTGAAACTGGGCTTCATCGTTATCTTTGTTTATGTGGCAAGGAAAAAAGCTGACCACATGTTTAGAGTGGAGATGCTCGGGACACCCAGGAGTGTTTACGTCCAACACAATGGGTAGGATTAGAGTGCAACGGAACTGTTTATGTTTGAGGAGAGAGATTCGTGATGACAGCCTTATTTTGAAAGTGATGATGGATATATATTACATGGCAGGAGTGATTTGTTGCTTGGACCTGAGCAAGAAGACCATCTCAAGTACCTAAGAAAAATATCTGCCATATCTCAATCACGAAAGTGATAATAAGCTTATTTGAAAGAAAGAGTGTCTTGGTGGTCCCTAAAGGGACTGCTCGGCCATTTGCGAATACATTAGGTGGTCCCTTTAGGAACCGCACGGAAGATAAAGGCTAATACAGTTAATTATTCCTTTTGTTTCTATGCCCTTGTTGATGGCCAGATCACACTGAAATTATATTATAAGAAAATGCTGTTTTATTTCTTTCTTATGATGCAAAAATTTCCCTTGTTTGTTTGTCTCTTCTTTTTATGATCAAATTTTCATATAAGGTAAGATGCAAGAAGAATAATTTAGTGTATGGTGAAAATGGTATTCTAGTAAATGATATCATCTGATCCTACTTATTCTGCAGCCTTTTCTTTCAAATTGATTCAAAACTTTCAAATCTCATAATTGTGTCTTTTTAGAATGTAATTATTAAGGTTTCTGATTGATAATCTAAATTTACTAATAATTAATTGATTTTTCATTCAGTATTTACAGTTATTCTTTAACTACATCTTTTTAAGGCACTAATCATTCTTTTAATGATCATTAATATATTGATTATTTCTCTTTTCAAGTAGTAATTAGTGTTTTTATTCACTTTTAGGATCCTTCATCAAGTTTTGCAGCAATATAAAAATAGATGTAGTGATGGTCATAGTTCAAGGAATGGTAGGTATAGTCTATTTGGTCATTTCTCATTGAAACTAGTTGAACAAAAGTTATATTGGAGAAACTCATAACTTTAATTAATTCCTGAACTTAAAATATTCTTAGAGTTTGATGTATCTCTTAATATCTTCTCAACATAGTTTCATTTCAGGAAGAAATTGTCTTAAATTATTAAATAGTAAATGTCTACCAACCCAGATTTCCAATTTAACCTCCTGTTCATAGATTCTCAATGAGTAATTTCCTTTCCTGATAAGTTAATTGCAAAAGTGCTAATAATGTCTATTCCATTTCTTAAATTACTCAGTTAATTTCCTTATGGATTAGTGGTTGAAATTTCATCATGTAAAAAGCATCTCATCATGTGATTACAAAGAATTATTGTTCTTTCTGATATCTGTCATTAGGGAGATATGATGAAGGAATTTCTTCTGTTGACATCCTTCCATATCCTTCTATTTCTAAGTAAGAGTCTGAACCCTATATTTATATTTACCTGCTATTTCCTTTTCTAATACGTTAAATACAGCTAATAGAAGTGCTAATGATCCTTTTTTCAATGAATTATCTGAAAGCATAAGGATACACTTTTAATATTTAATTTAGGAAAATAAGAATGTTGTCTGCTCATGTCTCTCCAATCCTTAAATAATAAGCCTACTTGAAAATTATGTATTTAGGAAGCAATAAACCCTTTTGATGGATGACAGATTTTTCTTATCAGAAATTTATGTAATACACATGCCATCAGAGGCATAGCCAAGGGGGGTGTTTTTGGGGGTTCAAACACCCCTTTATGAGAACATAGCCAACAATGAAAGAAATCATCTATGAGGATGGCCTCTCACAATTATACAATTCAAACAGTGCTGGAGATCTGCAGGGTATACATATTAACTTATATCAGTTTATGTTTTCATTAAATTTTGGGTGGAAGTGTTCCTCCTCCAGGATTGTAAATCCCCATGGACAACTCCTGGCTATGCCTCTGCATGCCATATCAACTCTAATTATTATTTTAGGATATCTAATTATGGAATTAAAAAATAGTGCAACATCAAGCGAGGTTAAAGAGTGGCAACCAAAGGAAGTACAAAGAGCTAAGGGCTACTAGATGGTTGAGTATATGTGGAGGTAAAAGTTCAATATCCCAAGTCATTACTTCTGAAATACTTCAGAAGAGCATATTTAATAAAAAGAGTATTTTTCTACTATTCAATTTAGTATTTTACTATTATCAAGAGCTGTAAGGTGCAAGACCAGGGTGAAAAAGTAAAGGGGAAGATATACTGGAGCAGGATTTAAGGGTGCCCAAGGGTTAGGAAGGTGGGGACCATAGGGAAAATAAAAAGGAAAATCCAGTTATTGAAAATATGAGAGACCATGAGGTAAGGGGCCCCAGGGAAACGGAGTATACCATTGAACAGGGAAGGGTCCCAATATTAAGAGAGGGTTCCCAGAGAATGAGGAGGACCAATGGTATAATGAAAGGGTCCCTGTTGAATGAAGGAGGATCCACAGGTTCAAGGGTAGATCCTATGAGAAAGAATAGAGCCCCCTATAAAAAAATAAGGATTGATGGGGTTAGAGGGGGTTTCCAGGGAAGGGTTTGAGGGGTAGGGGAGGCTCCCACAAGAAAGGCGATTTTCAGTATGGTAAAAAGACTATCAATCCCTTCTTGTATAACTGTAGAACATTATATCTCCTGTTGAGATGAAAATTAATTATAATCTTGATTATGAGCACTCTAGCCTCCAGATTCTTTGATCAAAAGACTGCATTTTAATATTTGAACGTACACAATACATAGGTACGGTAAACAATATTATACAATATTAAATTTTGTACCCATATTTGGTATTTGTTCTAATATTTTGAGTATTCGAATCTGTATAAGTATTAAATAAAAAATGCAAGGATAAAATAGCTGATTTCTAATTAAATACTTTTATTATGAAAAATTTATGAGAGGAATGTTAACAATAATTGTGAATTTTTACCATCAAATATGCAGCTTGACCTCCAAACTATTTGTGAGTTTCTGATTGATTTACTTTAACAATGCATTGTTAGTTTTACAAAAATATAAAGTTCAGGAAGGAGTAGCCATACAGAGTAATGTTATATTCTCCCAATTGAAACACATTGTTGAAGACTCTAATTGCTCTCTTGGTATGAACAAAAATGTGTATGATTTAACTGTCAAAAATTAAATAAGTAGTGATTTGATAACTTGGATGGCTAATAAAGTGGTTATTCCTACTTTCCAGAGTTCACTTGCACCTGAAAAAAGAGAGAATAATTTGATAGTGCATATTTTTATAAGTCCTTTATATGTTTTGAAATATTCCTTTGTAATTAAGATGGAATAATCATAGATTATTACCACAAAATGCAGAAATCCATTCTTGCTTACTCCATTTCTATAGATTTGACTGCAGTCACTTTTTATTGAAAAAATAAATTTCATCGCCAGCTTTTTCAACAAGGATTTTATATGGAATTCTGTACATTTTGTTTTCTTTATCATGTAAACAAAATTCGTAGAGCTACTAGCTCTCTTTGAGATTTTCAGATTTGTAACACAACACACTTCAGTAATTTGTTGAACACTGATTTGTAAGGTTATGTTCTTTAATGGTATTAAGGGTTTTCTAGATGGGTGGTAGAAATTGTGGCATCATTATTGGTATAATTATTATTGGTATTGGCTGGTATTTTTAAGTGATATTTATTAATTAGAAAATTAATATTTTTAACTTTCCTACTTCACCATGTAACACCATTAAAAGTAGTTTGGGAAAATGCATTCAAATCCTTGAATTGAAAATTGAGCCTTATTCAAATCATTGAATAACGAGTATGTAATAATATTGATAGTATGAAATGAATCATGACTGTCTTTTGAACTATTATTTGTCATCATTGTTAAAATAAACAATTTTAGGAAACTTTATTGAACTTTGATTGACCAAAAATGTAAGTGGCTCCTCTTAATCTTTTGGTTTTAGTAATACTTTTATCGAATCCAGAAATAGTACCTCAAGCATACACCATGTCTAAAAAATTTTTTAAAGTTTTGTTCTTTATTAAAGACATGAACTTTGTTGGGCAATTTTGACTGAAATCAGAATGGCATTCTCCTAAAACTACTTCTGCCATAGGTTTTAATCTGCTATCGATTATATCTGAGAATAACTCATGACCATGAATAAAAATTGTCATTCCATTAATAGTTGCCTAAAAATATAACATAGCCTTTTTATGAACAGAGTAAGCATGTATTATATTTGCTAGGCTTTCTTTCTTGCTCCAATATTTAATTCATAGGGAAAATTTATAGTGTATTAAATTACCCTCCTTTCTCCAGCTCCGGTGTTTACTTTAAAGGATGCTTTATTTTTACTTTGATTTGTAAATATTCTTGGCAACTGTAAATTAGCAATAATACTTAAGTGTCTGCAAAACCTTGTGGCACTAAGATAGCAGAATTAGTTGTCACAAACCATTACTTATCCAATATGAAAGTTGTATTGGTTTTTCAGAATTTATACCAGTTCTCAGTTTTTCTGCAAGTGTATCATTCTGCATCTGTTCCCTCATTCAATATATTTCACTGAGTCCCTCAGAAGGTACTACCAATTTAACACATTTGATGAAAATAACAAATTAAACAATAAAAATAGTACAGCAAAAGAGATCTTACCACTACAGTCATCTCCTGTATCAGTTATATGATAGCCATCCCTGCATCCACATATTCCACTAGAGCATTCTATTCTATCTGCATGTGGATTAAGGTAACATTCATTGTCATCTGTACACTCTTCATTCAAATCTGAAAAATATTAACCTTGTCAAGTAATGAAACATCATATAATCCACTCGTTACAATTGGAAATTTTGAAGTATTTACCCTTGAGTACTTGGAGAGCATGAGGGTAAATTACCATATAAATCTACATAAAACATGCAGTTTTTTTTCCAGATATTTAGGGGGATATTTTCTAAATCTATCCGTTGGGTTTCAAGATGACATCATATTGGGAAGCACCATATAGGATGCATTACTTATGGTATTAAAACACCTCCTGCCATAAGCCACTGGCGGTGAATCCTTGAAAGATTCTAGCATGAAACCCATGGCCATTAGGGGAATCATCTTCACTACTTGTGATAGAAAACCATACCCATAACTATATCACGAATTTCAACCTTCTAACTTAATGGAAAAAGCCATATAACAATATTTGAAAATCTGCTCAATGCATAAAATCATGAAAAAGGCCCATATGGGCCCTCTACAATAAAATTCAAGGTGCTCGGGAGCAATGTCTCATTAATTCACTATTGAGATCACTGCGTTTTTCAAGTAGAACACTCACCAGGTCAGTAACATTTTTAAAGTGGAAAATACCAAAAACAAATTATTGAAAACTCACATGATATACGAAATTGCAAAAAGTACCTTATTTGGGTCCTTCTAGCATCAAACCCATGATACCCAGGAGCAATGTCTCAATTATTCCTTAGTGAGGTGGTCAGATTCTTCATACAAAAATATTGCCTAATTATCACTTGGGTTTCAAGGAGAAATTGTATCAGGAAGTAGCTAAAAATATTATCGGAGTTTCCTGTACATTTCTTATGGAGGAATAATAAACATGCACTAGTATCAAACCAAGGATCAATTTACAAGGTCATTAAGCTTGAATGTGAAATATACCCACGAATATTACTTGTGCCAAATTTTAGCTATTTTTATTTACGGTAAGTGCCCCAAAAAATTTAAAAAGCTGCCCCATGCAAATCTTATGGGTGAAATTTACTGCATCCCAGCATGGAATCAATAGCTGCTAGGGCAAAAGTCTTGATGACATCCAGTAGAATCCATATCTTCTAACAATAACGTGAATTTCTACCTTCTATCTTGATGGAAAATGCCCTAAATGAATTTTTGAAAATCCACGCAATGTATTTAAACAATGTATAACCTTTTGTGGGGCCTCCTAGGATCAAACCCATGATTCCTAGGAGCAATGTCTCAATTACTACTTAGTGAGAAAGTTGGGGTCTCCAAAGGAAAAAAAACCCTGGGTCAGAGATGCCTTTCCTTCATGGTATATAATAGATACCAAATGTTTGCATCAACTGTTTCACCTTTGTAAACAATAGATTAACCCTTCCACTTTATCCAGTTTATCTATTTCATTGCACTGTCCTTGCACCAACACACCCTTGTCCTGTTTGTTTCCCTTCTCAGTGCAGTGTTTTGAGGACTATACATTCTATGCCCATTCACAGTATTTATCTTTTTCCTTCTACTTTTTTCCTTCATTTTATTATAATTTCTAAGGTCACCCATGGTTTCCTAATTACCTTTCCCTTGTCCCTACTGATAGTTCTTTGCACTATGTTCATGAATTCTTTCAAAAAGAGATTATGATTACATTCTATGGAAAAAAGAAGGCTTTACATTATAATTAATTCCCTTAGACTTCTAATTAGATTGGGAAGAATTATATTTTGTAATTATCACATGAAAATAATGATTGAAAAATACCATGAAAACTTTCAACTCACAGTAGATACATTTTTAGAAACACTGTAAGTACACTGAAAGTAAATCCTAAATCTAGTTGGTATATAATTGTGTGTCTTTCAAATAAAAGATTAAAAGTACTTACGTCTTGTGGTCCAACACTTTCCGCCCAAGAAATGGTAGTTTGGTTGACAGTCACAGATACCTTTACTGCAGATAGCTCCTTCAAATTTATGACATTGAAGGTCATCAGTGCAAGGACCCTGCCATTCACGTGTCTCTAGATGGAAGAGATAATTTGACATTGATTATTAATTTCCAAGGAAAACTTAATTTATGGGTGTTAACCCTAGAATTACTGAGCTAATTTTTATACCTGATAACACAAATGGGGAGATTTTATCAAGCCCACATTGTTTTCTGGCACACTTTGGCACATAAAGTACACCAATTTAATTATTTATTATGAGTATCTTCAGACATTTATTAGACAACTATTACATGGACGAAGGATAGAAAGATGGAATAATGCTTTAAAAACTGATTACCTGCATTTTAGTAGTATGAGATATATTATTTTGTTATCGCAAATTTGCAAATTTTTCATTTTCTTAAAGAAGTATGATTCATTTTATTTAGCAAGTGTGAAATATATATTTAAAAGTATTAATTGTAAGATGTATTATTAATATGTTGCTAAATATACAGCTTAAACCATAGACGCCAATTTAGGTTTGAAAATCTCCAAGCTCAGAAAAATCTACAAGCTCAGAAAAATCTCCAAGCTCAGAAAAATAACCATAAAATTAGTTAAAAAATTAAATAGTTTAAATTTTCTTTCATAAATGAAGTATCAGTTCAGATATTCAGTTTATATTACGAATGTTATGTTTTTTATCATTTGAAAGTAATTCTACTTTTTTGAAAAGGAGTCTAAAATTTTATGCTAAGCAGAGGATGGTTGATGTAATAGAAAATTCTATGTAGAATGGGAGTTGTTGCTTACAGAAGGAAAGATTTGCTTGGGTTTTAAGTTAAGTAAATCTGGTTTTTACTTCTGTAAGTCTTAATGATCTATCCTCAAAATCATTTGTGTTACTTCTAAAATTATTCAAAGCAGAAATGTTTCTTTATGCCCTACAGTTCTTCCATGCTGACTCAGTTACAAAACCAATTCAGAGGGTGTTGGAAATATTGAAGGGTGTTCTTATCTTACCAAAACTTCTTTCATTTTTACTTCTTCATTTAATTTTATTTTGAGGTGCATGTTCAAAGTTTGGAGTTTTTCAACAGTTCGAATTGCCATTTAAAATATGCACATTTGAATTATGTAAAGCTTTAAAAACTAAAATGGAATAATGAATGGCAATCACTGCTGTATATTAAAGGAAGATCTCAGATTGTCTCCTATTACTGATGTGCTAATTTTGAACGAAGGTCAAAGTAATACAATACAGGACAGTATACTCACATATGAGATGCATGTTTCTGCAAAAACTTAGGTTGAAAAGCAGGGTATCTTATTGGAGGATATAGGTTTTATGAGGTGTGTATTATGATAGATGAAGAGTACAGTAAGAAAGTTTTCATGTTTGGTAAAATTTTGGAAGCTCAAAACAAGAATTACTAAATAATTATGTTTATCACTCATAGGGTAAGGATATGACACTTATAGACATAATTTATTATGAATCCCTTTCAACTATTCTATATTTAAATGAAACTTGTGAAAACTTTATTTGAAATAATGGATAGTGAAGACTGTCTAATATATTTACCTTCAATACAAACTCTTTGACTTCTGTCTGGAATAAAACCATCAGCACACTCGCAAACTTTGTCATAACACTTTGCATTTGCAATACATAATTTTGAAACTCCATCACATGGTGACCCAATACCTGAAATGCAATCAGAATATATAGTAGTATATGTGTATATATATGTGTACACACAGACAAGCTTAAATTGCAACTAAGGATAGATTAGGTAATGCATTATACACCCCTGCCAAACACTAGTGGCTGCTTCCAACAACTTACCAATCTAAATCCTTCCCTTAGGTTTCAAGAGAACACCAATTTCAAAAATATCATATAGAATAGATACATAAGGATATACTGCCTGCCATACACCACCTGTCTTACACCGCAGGTTGCCTGCTATACTTCAGCAGTAGTTTGTAGCAACATAGAAATCTAACTCTAACCTGTGGGTCTCAAGAACCATATTGGAAAGTACCATATTAGACCTTTAGGGAATACACCCCCTGCCATATGGCAATGAATTTGTGGTAAATGGCCAATCCTATTACGGTTTAGATGCTATTTCAAAAACTAACATTCTATTATCAAGGCAAAATCAAAACTGTAAGTTAACGGAAACATTTTCCGAATTTCCTTTACATTCCTTATGGAGTAAACATTAACATGCCTTAGCATCAAACCAATGATCAATTTAGAAGTTCTTTGACTTATATATGAGCTATACTCCTTAGTTCCATCCATGTAACAAATTTTAGCAGATTTATTCTTCGGACAGCGTCCTGAAAACAATTTTAAAAAGCCACCCCGTGTAAACCTTATGGGAGAAATTTGATCTGTCCTGGCATCAAACCAAGTACACTTGTGGCAGAATTCCATTCATATTACAGTTTAAAATTTTCTCTAAACTATCCCTCAGGTTTCATGGCAAAATTGCATTGGGAAGTAGCTCAAAATATTATCTGAGTTTCCTGTACATTCCTTATGGATAAATATTTAATCCGCTCTGGCATCGAACCAAGGATCAGTTTAAGAGTTCTTAGGTTTGGATATGAAACAAAACCACAAATACTCTTCATGTGCCAAATTTTAGCAATTTTGCTTTTCGGTAAGTGCCCCAAAAAATTTTGAAAAAGACTTCCTGTATATCCCTTGTGGACAAAAATTAATGCGTCCTAGCATCGAACCTGTGGCCACTGGGACAAAATCTTTATGGAATACCATATTTATTAAATACATAATTTTTCTAGCATCTTATACTTCTGGTATAAAACCCTTTGCATCATTAGTGCAGTATTTGTTATCTAATTAGTAAGTGGTTTAGACTTACTTACATAGAGATTAAGGCCTCTTGAAATTTAAAGCGATAATTGTGGGGAAATAGTGAACAATTATCTTATGAAATATATTTATAACCTTCGAGCTCATTAACTAATTTTGAATAAGTGAAATTTTGTAATTCCTCAGCTAATTTACATTGTACCACAATCTTATCTACCATTTATGGGAATTATTTGAAGTTATTTCTTCTTTGAAGAATTTTTAATTCAGTTATAAAGTTAGATTATTAAAATATATTTTGAAATCTTTGTAACTGAAAAATGGGTGTTTACCACCAAAAACTTACCACCTAATGATACTGGACCACTAGCCTGTGCACCCATCATTGCAAAAACAGCAACAGATAACATACTGATCTGGAATCTTATAATGTTAGCCATTTTGGTTTCTCTTTGCTTCACAACCTCTCAGAAAAATCTGAAAAAGGAGAGATGGGAAATCTTTTTTATATAAATGTTCTCTGAAAAAGAACCTTAACTGTAAAACTGAAAATTCTCAGTTTCCCACAAACTCGGTGTGTCCCTTGTGAGCAGTAACAAGGTTTATTTGTTTATTGCTTTTTATTTCTTCATGCTGCATGAGAGAAAGCATTATCAGGAGTACTGATAAGAATAGGGGGGTCCGCTTCTACTCTCTACCCTTGATGGTATGTACCCCAGCAAGCTACGTCAGTGGGGGAAGCTCCTACAGCATTTGACACATCAGATTTATATACAACTCAACGCATATTGCTTCGATTTTTCTAAAATTTTCAAAATTTCCCACATTGACACTACATTTTTTCATTCCCGAGATCTCTCTTGGTACTTTTAGCATGATATAACAGTGAATAAATGCCCGAATAATCTCAGTAGATGAAATTACATGTACTTCCAGAGTTTTCATCCATCAGTGTACATGTTACTCTCGTCTCTAAAAGTTTCTCGGGCCTCAGACTCGCAAATAATCATGTGTCTACTGCTGTATTTGAGCTTTTCGGATGAGATTACCTGTGCCACGAAATAAAGCTTTCTGTGCCGACATTTCAGAGCAACGTATGTCACATCCAAGCTAAACCAACAGTTCCGTCCGACTTAGTCGGAAGAAATACTTCGTTGAAAATAAAAACTTCGTAAAGTTTTATGAGTCATACGCGTATAATTTGTTAGATGAGTTAAATGATGAATATATATATAGCGTGTTCAACTACTATCTTGAAATTTCCTTAGTTATATTCCGGGATATTAAACTCAACAATGAAATAAAGACCGTTTCGTACACTTCCACAGCAATTTTATTTATGGCAACATATTTCGCTAGTGTCCTAGCATCATCTTATTTCATTCCGGGATATTGTTAGAGTGTAATCTAAAATAAGTTATTGAAAAGCAAGCATCGCAGAGAAAAGCTACTAAACTAAAACGTTGAAAGCTATGATTCAGTTTTCTCCGATCCATTTAACGCACTTCTAGGAAATAAAGCATCTCCGGTCACGTTGAGACACGTGCCACTGCGAATAGCATGCGTCAAGTCGCTTCGTAATATTTTTCTTCCTACAGAATTTCCTAAACTTGGGGTCTTCTTAAATTCAAGAGATAACGTTAGTTCGATTTCATTTGATTTTTCTTCGGAATCATATCAATGCAGGCGCCATAATTAGCGACAAGACAGTCCCTAGAAAATATTTGTAGCTAAAAAAACTAATATCCTCTGAATTTCACTCACAATAAAGATGTGACAACATTTCAAAAACCGATGACAACCCCAAACCAACAGCGACAAATTTGGAATTAGTGCATATACCTCAATCAACTCTCCTACACCAAAGAAGTCGTGGCTGACGAGGCATTTAAAGAAGGAAGCATTTTTATTGGCGAATGTAAACCACATTGTTTAGAGAATCATTCGGGCGACGTCTTTCCAAAAGTGTAACTTATTTTGAGCCCCACCTCTTGTAATATATATGTACAATATCATTTTTAACCGTAAGACTATTCAAATATGAAGGTGAGGAGATTCCTGGAAATCTTGGAGATTTTCAAAATATTTGTCTGAAATCGGGAGATAAGGCAGCCGTGCCTGAAATTCTTTTGGTAGAATGTAATCATCTGCTCTCTTTCCATAAACAAGAGCCATCCATTCATTCTTCTTTCACCTTCTCTGCTCATGTTTTCCTTTCTATAGATCACGCTCCTCCGACGCAAGAGCTCAGTTCTCGAAATACCGGGCGAAAGGTTCTCCAATTTCCAAACAGTGTTGTACCAAGGACGTGTTTTTAATAGCACGAAAAATACCATTATTTCTATTGTAAAATCGTTTTTGCAAATAACTAAGGAAATGGACGAAGTATTGTCTTCTCTAAATTCTATCATAGTAGGCCGGACTTCGTGGAACAACACAATAACGAATTTAAGAATAACTTTCACAAGGAACTTTCTTGTGGATATCACCGTTATTCTTCACTCCATGATAGTGTCTACCATTTTCATGAGCAGTGAAAACAGCCTAAGAAGAAGCAGACATGTAAATGTCTGATGGTACCGGATCTAGAACAAGAATCTTCCAATTGCCGGAAGGTCGCTCCAACCATTAAGCTATCTTGCCTGAGCTAACAGAGGTCCGAGTTCGAGTACCGGTCCTGCCAGACTTTTTTCTTTTCTGTTCCTCTTTAGCGAATTGCTTAGGTGCACTCCTTTACGTGCAAATTCGCCTTTTAACCCTTTTCCCAGGGAAAATAATTTGGAACGAATCCTCTGAAAGTGATCCATGCGGATCGAGTAAGAAACATGGAGAAAGAGGTATTTTCCTAAAAAAACGAATAAAAAAAGGTCTCCCAACTATTGCATACAAAAGAAGATGTTGGGAATGGTCCTAAAAGGGAAACTATGTTATTTGCTGACTATTTGTGAGTTTTATTTACTGTGAAGAAATCACTTTCGTGGAAACGTTTCGAGGATTGCAGAGAATGTCTGAGACTCATGCAAACTGACAAATGACTTCCGCTTGTTTTGACGATCGATTACTGTGGAATGACTCGAACTTTACTTCCTTCCTAGTCATCTTCGTCTTAACGATTATTTGTTTTGTGATAAGGTCTTGATTATTTACAAAAAAAGCGAATTATTCCAATCACTACGGCTGAATGAAAGTTAAACTTAATAATTCTACGAAGACGACACCAGCTATATTTATTTCGCGAAAGGACTATGCAATGATAATAATAACCTCGTCTTTATTATGCTAATGAGACCGCTCTCACAATGGGCAATATGCATTAGACGCATTGCAGTGGTATCCTCAGCGGGGGGGATTCTGAGAGTTTTTTCGATATAGGGCTAAACGTTTCTTCACTCTCTCGATATTAGAAGTGTTAAATTATATATAATGATAGAAAATTCACAATGAATTTGCGTTGTATGTGACGTGCCAATCCAAATAAAAATTTCATACTTCCTGAAGGTAGTATTCCAACTCCACTGCCAATATATTTCTACTTTCTATATTACCGGTACTATTTTTTGTAATTCTTACTTTTCTGGTTCTATAACTGCTGTTTTCCCAATGAGATCCTTAGCGGAAAAGCTTGGATGCTAATAAAAAGTTTTATCGCAGCAGCTGTGAAACTCGTAGTTTGAAAGCTGCAAAGAACTCTTTACCTGGAAGAGTAGTTTGTGATGGGGCTGGAAAAACAGGATAGGTTTCGCCAAACAAAACGATGTTTCAGAAGTAATCGATGAGTTTATCGTGAAATGGATCACAACCGTCGTTTTCCCGGGAGTAGAGTATTACTAAAATAACGGACGTTTGGTGAGCTATCCACGGAGATAAGTCACGTTTATCTTTCACGTGAATTGACTGGAAATATTTCGCAACGACTTTTCGAAAGTAACGCTGAACATTTCGACGATTCATGACTTCGTAAAGGATAAATTTCTCTGAGTACGTCAATTTTAATAGTTCCTTCAATTAACTATTCACGGTTTTTATTCAGCCAAACAGTAAAAACAATTTATAATGCTCCCGCTTTATACATGCTTTTCTACCGGTTCCTTACCCATGAAATACATGGTATAAGGGCATTTCTACTACCTAACCGTTTATAAGGCGGATTTTCCCCGTTCCCAGAAGTAACTCGATCCGTCTCAATAATACTCAAATTATTTACCTTTAACCTTTACTGAACTGAATCGCCGTCCTCCACTCTTACGGGGTTCTTTTATATTCTCACGTTTGCGATGACTAATTCCGTGAGAAGAAAATTAAAAATATCGCAAAACAGAACGATTTCCATCCCACTGCCGTAGCCGATTTTCGATCTGATGTATGTAGAGTGAGATCTTCTCCATCGGTCTCCTCTCGGAGCAATCTAGGTAAGTGTCACTCGGCGGTGTTTCTTTTCGTCGCAATCTTAATCTGTAAACAAATCATATAAAACGGAATGGCTGCGCAGTGTTTGGCGGGCTTTTGAGCGTAGTCTTGTAGAGATCGTGCTCTCTGACGGCCTATAACAATTCTTCATACATTCCTTACTGTCTACCAGCATGGAAATTGCTTTGTTGTGGAGAGATAAATGGCCAAAAAGAAAAGGAAGGCGCTTTCTTTGTCCGCAAAGCAGACAATTCTTCGAAAATATGATGCGAAGGTGCTTAATCTTACAGAGAAATAATTCGCGTACTCTATACATCCCATCTTCAGTTGTAGCATAAAGAAGATAGATGAAACCTTTATTCGGGAGGTTAGGTTCATGTGGGTCTCTCTTTCGCTTAACTTAACATGACGTTATTGTACATACAATGCTCAATTGAAAACAAAAAGAAAGAGTAGTATGTGGGAGAAAATCTTTGCAACTGAAAGTTGGAAAGAAATAACCCATGTTGCGGGAAAACATCCGCGAAGGGGGTGAAAAAAGTCCGCAAAAATACACAACAAAGCTTTTAAAATGCATGTAAAAGCAATTTATAATAAAATACAGTCAATAAAAGACAATGAAATTTTAAATGTAAAATAGAAAATTCAAAGGTACAAACTGAAAGTAAACGCTCAAATATTGCACAAGAAAAATTCAATTTTAAAGTAAGAAACGCAAGTGCAGAAATAACATCACGTGAGAAAACTTAGGATTACAATAGTGCCGTATTGCATAATTAATTCAAATAAATTGATATCTAGTTATTACTGAAGATATACGTCTTGATACAGGTTGTATGTGTTTGTTAATGGGAATGGTAAAACAACGACAGGTAATCCGATCGTAGATACTTGTAACTAATTTATATTTTTTGACTAAATTATTGATAAGATGGTCCTGCTACCATGTCGTGATGAATGGAATATTTTTCATTTGTCTTTTGTACAGAATAGAGCAAATGATATCTTTCATTAACTTTTATCTCAGTTTGGTTCACGGCTGTGATTATATGAAAATTACTAAGGTATGAGAATTGCTGAATAATGATATTGATTTTGATTGGTTTCTCCTTTTTGGATGATACGAAAAGTGTTATTTGTAGTATCATTGCGCTTCACATAAGCGGACTTGTTCCGCTTATATCAATCAATCAAAGTGAGGAAAGCAATGGCAAACAACTTCACTCCTCATTTCGCCTAGTCAGCCCTAGAAAGCTTTTCGTTGCTAATGTCGAAGGGTTGAGGTTTAAACCAGCCTTCAGACTGAAGACTGTACAGACAGACAATTAACAAGTAATTTTAATGATTAATTTACTCGTAACATTCATTCAGTTTCCGCTATACATTATACTATAAAATATATATAATTATCCAAGAAGGTCGTGATTTTTAGCGATAAATTGTCATGAGATACAATATTATAGTCAGGGAAGGTGTAAACAAAGCAAAAGAAGAAAAGGGGAAAATAATAAAAATGAGAGGGTAAGGAAATATTTAGTTGAAGAGAACGGATGTGAAAATCAAATGAAGATAAGATCAGCGTCTATGCATGTTGGGCCTCTAAGAGATGTATTGTATAGTTTTTTTAATGAAGCTAAGGATGGAGTATGTTGAATTTCTGGCGGAAGTACGCTCCGTAGTCTGCAAGCTGTCACGTGAAAAGTTTTATTTCATGAAAAACAACTTCATACAAACGTTAAACGTGATTACCTTTACGAATGCTGATGGTGCTGGTGCCATTAGTTATTGAGTGGAAACCATTAACATTCGAATAAAATAAGATAATAAACGTAAAAGATGAGGAGGAAGCAGAAGGAAATACTCCATCTAAATAAGGTAGAGACTGAGATTGACGTTCAGTAGATGGAGCCGTCTGAACTGCTTTTGACAATCTGATCTCATAACAAATATCAAATCGATTTTCATATCTGTGTAAAATTTTGAGAGATTATGTGACGGAAAACATCCCAAATTTCTCAGCCCCAAAAATCACCACAGAAAATATTTTCTGCGGAGTGAAAACGTGTTAATGTTTTCCAGCCGCCCATTTTTAGTCCACGGAAATTGAAATACATTTGGAAGGGTACGTTGGTTACGCGGTGAAATATGCAATCACGCACTAAGTATGTAAGTAAAGCGGCAGTTCTCTCTGGAACACAGTTATGCTGGTTTCTGTTTCCTTCCTTAACAGAGTATTTAACGAGATACTAGATGGGGCAATTCCACTGGGAAGGAAATGCCTCTGCAGCCAGTGAAACGCGACGCAATGTGACGTCACATTACTAAGGAAATCTTGTCCTTTGGAGGATATAACGTCAAGCATTTGCGAAACTCACGCATTAAAGGCTTAGTATGCATTCAGCTTAATAAGCGCCGGGACTCTAATTGAATTTAGTAACTGTAACTGATGCATTAAATTGGCCTTAATAAGCAACATGTCATCGTCACGAACGTTAAGGCAGGAATACGGCATCGTAAACTCATATCAGAAATGCATATTATTGGTCGAATTGCATTTTTCCGATTTTAACACATAAAGCCTATGGCGGCGAAATGAAATTAAATAAATTGAGTAGTCGTGAAGGAAATTTTATCGTTGCATTATCATAACTGTACTATAAAAATAACGTTTGTAGTCCAGAATTCCTTATTTTTTTATCACTACCCAAAAAGAGCCAAATAAAGTACAATGACATGGGTAATAAATACGTTTAACCAAGAAAGAACTAGCTAGAACTAAAAACTAAAGGGCTATGATTTAGTAAATAGAAATAATTTCTTAGTTTTACTATACTCATATATTATTTTATTTTGCTAAATTTAAAATGAGAAACTCTGTTATTNATATCTAGTTATTAAAAATAATAATTCCAGCCAGAGGCATTCGTCTAATGATAAACAAATATATCAATAATAGTAATATCCGTCTTTTTTTCCGTATTTAAGAGGGAAAATAAGAAAACCGTAGAATATTTCTTTCCGTTTAAAGCACTTATTTGTAAGTTAATGGGCATGATAACCTTACCATGCTGTTTTCCAGCGCGCAAGAAATGAAAAATTGCCGTATCCAGGTTAAAACGTTATCCCGCTTATAAAGCGGCTTACACTCGGTTCTTATCGAAATTTACTGTGTATATTTTTAACCTCAAGTCTAGAAAGAAGAGCTCCTATAACAAATAAGCAACTTTTATCATGTTATGATAAATAAAAAATGACTGTACTAAACATTATGGTATTACTGTTTGGAATCTGATGTAATCCACCTTCAAAGTGATGAGAAATCAAGAGAATTTTATCAAGATCTTAAACAAAGACGATTAGACAATGAAGTTCAATCGACCAAACTAGGAAATCAGTGCCCTTTGTGATAACACTAGGTTATTATTTTAACAAAAGATATGAAACAAAAACTTCTTGCGAACCTCAGAAATCAAGTTTATCTATATCCAAGCCATTAAACAATTATGCGATAAAAGTGGATGACATGGTCCAAAGCTCCGCACAGCCTTATAAAAAAGAGACATGACAAATAACAACTATATCCAGGCTAAAAGCCGAAACTAAAAATTACATAATAATAATTCATCATTATATTACGTAAGTAGGTACTAAATGTAAATTTATACACTCAAAATTAAATATTTAACCCATGCAGCCTTTAGACAAGCCCTCTGGCTTAGGAGGAGCTGAATATTTGTCTTTTTACTTGTATTAATTTATTTTTGATAAACTATGGATTGTAACTTGTCTGTTTTGGTTATATTTCACCGCTTATTCATCTTTGTGTTCTAATTACTCCGTTGATTGTGGATATTTTTTTCATTATTAGATTCAAGACTACAATACCTTTCGGTTTAATTTCATATTGAATCATCCAACGAGCGGTTAATCTTAATTCTGGAAATTTTTTGAACGCCTTTTATCAAAGTTTTATACATTTTAATCTACTTTATCATTAAATACCGCCATATATGTACACACACTCCCATTAATTAAAAAGTGACAATTTATGGCTTTTAAATCAATGGATTCTGCTATAAACCCTGAAATTCTGATGCTTACAGTTTGTGAGAAGAATAGGTCCCTAACGATCATATGATGAAGAGGAGCTTGGAAGTATGAACTTACGACCACGAGTTGAGAAGTTCTGCGTAGAAGGGTTGAGGTGTTTGGAAAATTTCGCTCCTACGTGAACTTGTCTTTATTTTCTGGCAAATCGTAACAAACTCATATTATATGAGAGTAGAACAGAAGTATTTCCTCGTTCATTTGATGAGTACAGTACGCAGGGGTGCGGACGTAGCCAGGATTTGTCCATAAGGGTGTTTGGAGCCATGGAGTAAAGACTGCAATCCAAGGACAGGAATACTTCCTCTAAAAGTCTAATGAAAGTACAAAACTGATTTATTTTAAAATGCATAACCTCCAGCGGTGTTTGTACGGCATCATTGCGACAGGCTATCCTCTCGCATGCTCTTGTTTATTGTTGGCTCCGTTCTAATGGAGGGAGAGGTTTGAACCCCCAAAACTACCCCTTTGGCTACGCCTCTGCCTCTACATACTGGCGAACTTGTTTCGTTCCATTTTGAAGTTCGTAACTGTAAAGGTATGCATGTGGGAACACAGTTTACCATAATAACTTTTCGATTTTTTCGGTTCGTATCTCGAAAATTCGTTTCTGGGGGTCTAAATGGAGTAAGAAAAAAGTTCGTAGGTAGGGTTCGTTTACGGTTCGTAAGTCGAGGTGCCACTCTCTTTTGGTAATGCTTATTGGAAGGGATAGTTGAAGCGAACGTGACGGACTATCATAGTTCTTACTACTCTATATATAGTATAGTTCTTAGATAGTCGCATCGTTCCGTGTGTACTCTCATATTTCGCTCGAATCATGCAAAGTATTGCAAGCAACGAGGCTGTAACTCACACATTTCACCACAATTAATGAGATGTAGCGTATAAAATAACCGATCAAAGAGGAGTTGAGAATGCATTTGAGGAAAAGAGCGGCGGAGATTAGTATTCGAAGGTCGTACGTCGAGCGTTGTCTTGACCACGGGAAAGACAAACAAGTGCCCGGTATGACAAACCTCTAACGCGAATTTAATATCAGCGGAAGGGATTGGATTAATAGTTTGAATGGAGACTTTTGTTTGAGAAATTTTTCTTTCTGTATGCATAAGTTATTTATTTCTCAAATCCCCCGCAAACATTCAGTCATAGGGCATTTACGGTGATGTGCCCAACGTGGACGAACACAAATCCATTTCCTAATAGGAATTTCCCGATTATGGAGTCCAGTACTCGAACCCGGGACCACGGCGGTGAAAGGCTAACAACTCCGCCACTGAGCGGCGTTTGGACAAATTACACGAGCGATGATACAGATATCATGGTTGAAATCTTGATAATCGAAAAAATCTGAAACTGGACAGAAATAAAAATACAGCGAAATATTCATCTACATCTACCCTGCAAGCCGCATTTCGGCGTTTGGCAGGGGGTGCCTGCACTATGATTCTATTTCCCTAATCAATGCGTATCGTTCGCGGAAAACAATTTTGAAACGACTTGCTCTAGCATCCATTTCTCTGATTTTTCTCTCAGAATCAGAGCGGCCAATGTAAGAGGGGGAATGCATAATATCAGCTACATCTTCTAAGAATGTGCCTTTTCTGAATTTATTAACTAAACTAAGTCTTAGTTTAAATCTTCCATCTTCTAGAGATTCCTGCGTTTTGAAGCGTAGCAGTGAGTAACACTCGCTGATTTCTCGTAACATTTTTTTTACGAAACGTTCCCTATAATTTTGCTTGAAATTGCCGTAATCAATGATTACCTAAGCTTATGTACGGTTCCTTATCTCCGAAATTGCAACTAAGCTTAAAATCCTTGTTCAAAAGGTAGGAAATAATTAAAAGTGCGTGGATATATTGTAATGGTAGATAAACATGGATGGTCAACATTAAAACCAGAGTTATACTGCTGGAAATCTTTCAGCCAATTTTTCCAAGAAAATAAGTGCAGAAACCGATCACTTCACCTATAGGTAACTTAAGAACTTCTTATCTACAAACGCCTTTGCAATCTCCTAATCTCTTCTTCTTAAATACTCACTCCACCGTAAGAGTTTGTATTAGTTCGCCCTTTTTCTCGCCGACGAAAGTGAATTTTGGGGAATGAGAGCTGAAATTCACCGACAGCTTATGGCGCAACTCTCTCGAATTCTTAGCTCTGTTTACTTAGAGCAAACTTGGGCTGGTGCCAGGATGTGTAAAGGATGGGTGTTCGTTCTCTAGCTCAAAATCTCCGGAATCCGCTTCATTAATATGCTCCTCAAGGCTTTGTGAAGGAATGAGGCAGTGCGTATGGAGAGGTTGGGGTTTGATTTACCAGGAAAATCATGAATCATCATTCAACTCCAATAAAATCGTTCACCGTGACGCATTCGACATATATTTGCACGAATGTAAGACGAGGTTTTTTACCCTTCCGAACTTCTGATGATAAGGTGGCTCGTGTGACAAACAAATGCAAAATCCTCGACTTCAATTGAATGTCGTAATCCTGATACAGCAAAATCTTGTTTACACATACTCGCTTAACGCGATAACGGGAACCAAAATTGCTCTCCCAGCAAGAGCACGTAGATTGCCACGTAACATCTAGCGGAGATTCATTCGTTTAAGACGAAATTCAGGTAATAATTTCATCGAACAAAACTCTTGGTACCGACATATGGATCACTCGTTTAAGCGAATTTGCAAAGCGCAAAATGTAATGCTTTATAGTAAAAGAAGTCGAAAAACTCCTCAAACCTTCAGTTGAGGAGTTCCCCTAAACACAAATCTTTGCATTTTTATATGTATCCATATTCTAGTTATATGCAGTGATTTTCATTTATCTGCCTGTTTGTATTTACAATTTGTACCTGCTGTTTGTACCATTTTTCTTGTATCTATGTTTACCAAATTGTTTACATGGTTTGATTTACTTTTCTAGATTTAAGTTAATTTTTGTAAATTATTTTTTTCATCGCTGATCATTTTTTTCCTACGCCATATCAGTCATAACATTTGAGTTAATTTTTCTAAATTATTTTTGGTTATTCTTTTAACACTATAATGATGTAATATCTACAGAGTTTAGGTGGAAGAGAGGCCATTTTGGCCTAACCTCGCCTTTAGAGTAAATAGTTATAATAAGGATTACTCCTTTGTGGTGTTTTTCGAAAATATACCCAATACTATATAGACCCATATAACTTAGTATTGACACGTTTTTAAAAGTCAAGTTTCGCGTAGTAGTCTTTGAGACGGAGCTATTATTACGTGTTACATCATGTCAGCTTATGAATGGGAACTTATCCTAAAAAGACCGAAATTATCTTCTAATTGCGTATTTTGATTTGTTTTGTTTTTAATATTTGTGTATAGAGTAGACTACACGAGATTGGAGTATTTTCTCGCCGCTACTTCGTTTACACTAGTTTATTTTAACACGAACTCTCGACTTTGCGGTACCTTCGCCTTTGTTTACGTTGTAAAAGGTTCTCGAGTAGAAGTTTCATTAAAAACTCGCAAAATATTCGTGCGACATGCATACTTATTACAATGCTCTAAGGTATAAGCATTTTTCATTACTGCAATCTTTTATTATTCACTTTTTCCTAGTGGGGTTCCTAAGAAAGCGGATCGTCATGGAATAGAGTTTCTCTTGGCTTCGTGAAAATACAGTATTAGTTTTCGGTACGTTTTTTCTGACTCACTGAAGAAGTTGAGCAGTCAATCCAACATTTCAAATTATAATACTTTAGTCCGCCGCGAGCTGAGTATATCTTACTTTTCTGCTAATGTCACCTGCTGCAGAAAATGCAAACATGAATTTATTTATCGAATTGCCTGATCACTTTTGTCAGTCTGGAAAATTATCGCGTGCGTTAACTTACGACAATTTTTCGAAAGAAAGACTGCACAAGATAAAGATTGAAGAAGACAGCTTGAATGCTCATCAATGATTGTTTCGCATTTTAGGTAGTCTAAAATAATTGAGTCCAAAATCGGCTAAGCGACCTATCTTCAACCTTCCCCTATTCTTTTAGTGTAATACTCTGCTGTAGGATTTGCAAGTGAAATGAGGTAAATACTGAATGGTCGTGGAGAAATTTTTCGCATGCTGATTTTTCTTTATTTGCCTTTAGAGGCTTTTCTACTCTTGTTACGGTTTGAGGTGAAGGGCTGAGGAATTGGAAATTTACTACCAAAATAGTAACTAGAAGACATGGTAACTAACTAGTAACCAAAATAGTAAAAGGCAACACGACAAAATTGGAAAATTGAAACATGCTTCCAGAGGAACACGTTCCTTATCTCCCAAAGTTTGGCATGTTGATCCTTTTATCGATGTGATCACGTGAATCTATCCACCAACAGAAAGATATAGGTATCGATTGCTGTAATAATCAATGTGAGATGGAGTGTGTCAGTTGAATATACCCAAATATCAAAGCTCTTTTAGCCTTGGGTCGACATGACCACGATCGTCAATAAAAGTTCTCCATTCTATTACATTCATGAAGTTAAAGATTTTGAAGATGATTCATCTTTTACTGAGAAATGATTGACAGTTCTCAAAAAATTTCTGAAACATTTTACGAAAATGAGTCAGCGTAATGAGGAGGGGCGATAGATTACCAAACCGATTCATGAACTATGAGAAAACGAAGTAACTAAAATAAGTCGTGTGGATTGGTTATACGTAAATGCCAACCTTTTTATGGGATACATTGAGGAGTGGCTTCCGGTATAATTTTAAACGGACCGACGCTCCTTCAGAGCGTAGAGATTCCCAATATAGAATGTAAAGAAATCTTGCAGGGTTCTGCTTGCAGCGGTCTGCTAGTGATTCCGACAGTAATTCTTAAATCCGAGAGAGCTTACTTCCTGTGTAAGGAATTCAAGCTCATCCGTTCTTAGGAAAATTATCAAAGCAGAGAAGCAATGTAAATACGCTTACATAATCATTAGCGCTAGTAATGGGATAAACGAAAATTAATAATTAATTATTGAATGTAACGGCTTTGCGTATAATATTCCTCCATAATAATGTCAATTTTGACGATAGCTGGTGGAGTCGCATATCCAAAATCATGTTAAAGATGCGTCATGAAGAAGACGGATGAATCCTATGGACATTTTCTTCAAATCTGTTGAAGTTTGATCACAATTAATGCTCAGTGTTGTAGACTAGCAGAATATGAGCGTAAACACTTGCGTGTAATATCGTATCGCTAAACTGGAAATTCTCAAACTGTAGCGTCATTAAAAAGCATAAGTTACTATTTTTCATAATTCAGTTGCATTTATATGAGTAAAGGAATAACAAGTGTGAAAAATAGCGAGGATCCCAGTCATGTCGCTATTTTTCACACTTGTTATTCCTTTGGGATCAGCTGCATGACTTCATCGTACAAAGTATTACACATTTCCTTAATCCTTTATAAGAGTAGTAAAATAAATTGGTGTTTCTTCCCCGTCAGGGAGGCAGTACAAATCAAACAAATCTAATTATGAAGCCTGATACCAGGAACTTTTAGAAGAATATGACGAGATGATATATTTAGTCGAAAAACATTTGCTGTACACCATATTGATTCTTCTGAGATAGATTGGGTGAAAATTCGTAATTCAGAGCCCTGATAATTAATAAAAAAATTCCAGCAAACTGAAATATCAAAGCGAAGGTGTCCGGAACGCAGTTAAAATACAAAGCTATTAGATATAAATTCAGTCAGTTCCGAAACTATTGTCCATGATGACAACATCGCCGACTTTGGGTCAGCATTGTCCGAAATACAACAGAACGCAAAGATGACTAATACAGCAAATCTAATCATCTCAAAGGTAATATTTCAGTTTATCTTTTCAAATGAGCACTATCGTTTAGACAGCAATGGGAGGAATGGCAAGGAAATAATTGAGAACCATATTCACCATATTGTCGTTGTCCCGAGAGACGATAAAGTCAGATTCTATGAGAGAATGTAACGTTATCAGACGTGCTTGAATGGATTCGAAAAGCCTATTGAAAATGCGCGATAATGATGAGCACATCACGATAAAAATATTTTTCTTCCTAAAAACGATTGCTAGACACTAACTCGGTTTATTTAACGTTAGCAGGAATCGGCGTTGTAATTTTCCAGTACTACTTCATTGCAGAACTGCTTTCAGAACGTTTCTACGTCTTCAGGTAGTTAAAAAACATGGCAAGTTAATTTTTTATCAGTGGAATTCGTATTTCTTCAGATTAAAGCCTTGATAACGTTAATCTGACCGATATATTTCGTTGAACGTCGAGGAAATTTTCCTGTAGAGGAAAAAATTTCTCACAGCAAGTTTCGCCAAAGTATGCCATTGATGTTTTACTACGTAAGAGCTGGAGCACAGGCATTCGACACTTCACGTACCGGTTGATTTTCTATTTTGAACTTTCATATTTTCTATCTACTACCAATTTTCATATTATCACTGAGCAATCAGTGATTATCTTCCCTGCACCTCTTGTATGACACCTACGGTACGTTGCCGACTTCAAACTTTGGAACGTTCACCAGAAGGTTAGCGGTGGACTTAGCGTTGGTTCGCGGATAATCTTAGTACTACGAATGTCCCTTAATCAAAACCCTGACTGTCTCCTGGGACATATTTATCACAGCGCGCATTTATACCTTCATTTTGAGTCGTTGGAGAAGTCACTCTTTGAATGTGATTTTGTGCGATCCTAAGAGAATGACGATCAGTGATTTTTATGCTGCGGAATGGATGTAAGGTAACTTTACAATTCCAATAAAGAGATAACATACGATAGATATATTAATCGCGGGCACGCTGCATGAAGTCTTACAATATATCGGGGGGCGAGCGATCCACCAAAATTTGAGGCCAAGAAAATTTGGAAACCATTATCCGAACGAAACGCACCAATCTCGCAATATGTAACTGTATTATCTCGGACTTACCTCAAGTGCTTATCGTACTATTCCTTCCTCTCGCAAACCTCCGAACTCCTCTCCGAAGCAGATCCTCCAAAAGTACCTTGTCACTCGGCTCTCTGCAGCTAAACTACGAATTCTCGGGCGCCCGCTTCTTTTTTCCACCTATGCCTTATTTACGGCTTATCCTCCCCTCCCTCGGACTCGAGCGCTTCCCCCTCAGGCTGTCCAGTGTGGTAATATCCTTCATCCAGTCTTATCTCTGTTTGTTTGTTTTCCGGACGACCACCTTTTTTTCACTCCCCGTCACCGCGAGTTCCTTCCTTTCTTCGCCTCTTCCCCCCTCTTCCAAAGATGCTTTCTCGACACGATTCGCGAAGTATATCGCTCTGAGACGGATTCAAACTTCACTTGTTGCGCTCTCGTTCATGTTCTGAGTGTGGGCGTGGTCGATGTGACGCACTCAATGCGCGTCCTCAGCTGAAGGCAGATGTCAGTGGACGTTCCAGTGTATTTTTTTGATGAGACATTATTTAGGGTTAAGAAAGACGTAGAAGCTGAGGAGGAAAACGACACTCTTGCATACGATCAGACTAATCTTCTCTTGTATTTATTTCTTTTATAATTTTATTTCCTGGAGATAATACATTTTACTACGAGGAGGATATGGAACGCCGGAGGCGAATTAATCGATGACATCTCGATTGGTGGATAGTTTTAGAGTCAAAAATTACGAATTACCACATATTAGGTGTTTACAGGCGATAGTCTTTCCTAATGATAACGAAAGGCTAGGCTAATTTTCGTCGTACTTATAATGTTCTATGTTACCTGCATGTACCCGTTATTTAGTGGAAATAGCCTAAGTTATTTGGAGGAAGTAGCTAAATAGTACTAATAGTTACTATATGAGTAGTACGTAGTAGGAGGGTCCGAATGACAGGCTGATTTAGGGCCTGGCCGGCTAGGCGACCACCTAAGGGCCTCTCGCTTTTTACGGGCTTAGAACAATGGAAACAAAGAACATACCACAACCTCGAAATTCAAAGTCGTTAACAGAAAGAAATAATTTTAAATCTCTATATAGTGATAGGAAAGTGACAATAGCTTGGTTTTCAATTTTAGCGTTAGAAAGTAAAGTACTCCTAGGGTTGTTCTGAACTGATTGGGGACTTTATTACCGTAAACATTATATAGAGATTACTATAAATGAATTGGTTCTTCAAGAAATTACACCAGACATATCTTTCGAGCGAACATTTTTACTATTTTTGGATGTTTGTAGATACTACATCTACAAAATATTTCTACTGGCATGAATGATTTCCTGAGAGGGCCATGATCGGCCTTAAAAGTTCCCTAAATAAAAAGACTTAGGCCATGTATTATAATGTATCCTCAAAAAGACTTTAACTGATGTTCACTTTAGGGCCCGGTTTATGTTGTTTTGTCAGACTTAAATTGAAAATTATAGTTAATCTCCGTGCTAATCCATGTAGGAGATTAACTATAATCTTTATTTTAACTCCAACAAAACATAATAATACCAGGCCCTAAATCGAACCTTAGTTAAAGTCCATTTTAAGTTTACGTTATTAAACCAGGCCTTAGTACTTTTCCGCAAAAATTCTGTGGTAGCAATGTTTTCATTCAGAAGTGTCTATCCACGAATTCACGTCTTCTTGTATCGATTTCATTAGCACTTCATCACTCACGTTTAAGTTTTTAGTACATTCGATTAATGAGAATAACCTCGGTACGCTTTATTGACTCGTAAACATTTTTGGCGTCATTCTGATTAGGAGCCTCGCAAAATTCTATCACTTGGGTATTCGCGCCATTATATCGTGGAAATAAAATTAATTTTATTCCACCTAGATTCCCAAGAAAGAATGGACTTGAAAAAAGTCTGACGGCAACGGACAGAGCACCCGACCGGCAATTGGGAGACTGATTTCAAGTCCATTGTTCGACTGTCCACGTCAGACTGATTTCAAGTCCATTGTTCTTTGGGATTTTTCCTGGGTGCGCACCTTCTTGAGCCAGATCACCCTTACCCGTCTTTTATGTCCACCTAGATTTTTAAAAATTCGATGGTAAGCTGTTAGAATATATGAAATGCTCTTCTCAAGTGCGGTCTGATAATTTCGTCTGCGGCCTGATGGCACTTACATGCAACCTTTCGATTAAAACAAGCTCCCATCGCTGGCCTAGCTCAAAGGGTGGATAACTTCAAGAACCAAGACGAGCCAAGAGTCAAGCCCTTCCCATAAAACAACTTAGAAATATATTTGGCATTTAAGAATTTTTGAAGTCTTGTTGAAATTTGAATCATCGAGCATATTTCTTGAAATAAGTTGAAAATTGCAAAAGTGATGCAAACAAATTTTAGCAATATGAACTCTATACCTGAATTTTTCTTAGAAAACTTCTATCCCTTCACAGTCGTTGTTAATTCAAGGCGCGATCCCAAGTTGGCATTATTAATTTGGCTCCTATTCAAACCTTTACCTTTCTTAATTATCGTTAGAAAATAATAGCTCGTGTATTAATTTATTTTCAATTTTATCTTAAAGCAGCAATTAGGTCGAAGAGGTTCGAGGTTTGCAAGCCGCTGATCACCAGGTTCTTCTGTGGGCAAATGCCAATGGACGGTGTATTCAAATGGCCAGAGAAAATCTCTTCGAGTTACAAAGTTGAGTTGAGTCTCTAGCTGATTTCAAGTAACCAGAAAGGAATCATCTGATATTAATCATGAATGCATTACAAAAAATTCAAAATTGACTGTAGGGAATTAGAGTAATCCAAACATTATTTCTGTAAACAATGCTTAAATGACACTAATTTTAGTATCTGCTGGGATTGTTCAAAGTTGGATAATAACCATCATAGTTAATTGTAGTCATTTTATAGCTATTTTAATGGCTTAGCAAAATGAAATGCAAAAAAGGAATTATAAATGGTGTTTATTGCCTTTACGTTGAAATAAAAACGTAAAATAATTTCTTAAAGTACTTTATATGGTTAGTAAACGTTTGAGCAGCATTTTAAAATAAGAACTAGGATTTTTTTAATAAGCGTTAAATATTGCTCAGAATTCTGAAAATGCGTTAACATTTTCGTGGACAAACAGTAAGGTTATCCATTGGCCTAACGGCAACGTTTGGGGTCCTGTCATAATATTAAGTGGATCCTTATTGATACACCTCTTCAAGGTAACTATTTAAAGAATTCCCATTCATTTTCATCTCGAGCCATAACTTCGAGTAACGAAAATTTTCGTTCCGTTGTGTAGTTCGTATTATTTTATCATATTAATTAATCATACTTACAGATCATAATACTTGATCATTACGAATACGTTGGCCACAGCATGGCAAATTTCACGCATTATTCCTAAGATCATTTCTTTTATTTTCCAGATTCCCATCGATATTTTCTTCTACAGCGACTCTTAACTTATCGTCGTAAATAACTTTTTTTGATCTTCTGGGAGGAAACCAATATACAAAAAGTCATTATTTGGCCAATAAAAACTTCCACATTCTACTGATCACCCAATCACAATTTAAGAGACGGTTATGTTTTGGCAGCTACTGCCCGTTTTTTCCGTCAAGGAGTTATTCATTTACTGCATTCCGTAGCAGCTCCCTCTCTCCCCAACTAAATCCATATTTCTCAACTTCTCCACGCTGTTTTCCCCTGCCTTTACTTCCAGGCCACATACGTATTAAATGAAACAATACGTGGAAATTGCCCTATTCAACAGTGGGATTGCCGCTTTTAGTCATATCCTTTAAAAGGAATCTGACATTGGTTCATTTTTCTGCGTAAAAGGAAATCTTTCTTTCCTCCGGATAGTTTCGAGGGGAAATTTATGGCTGTGTACAGTTTTTCTATAGAAAAAAGTAAATTATTTGGTCACTCGTTACGAAGACGTTATGTAAACGGCACTGGGTTTTCCTGGATTTCCTTAGAGATCTGGGTCTTCTCTTAATGAGTCACAAACTGATATCATGATATCATTCGTATTAGAAGATGGGTGTCAAATTAGCGGCCCGCAAATAGGATATTATTTTATTATAGGATATTGTACTATATGAATAGGATTTATTATAGGAAAGGAACGGCCCTCCTACTCCTCTCGTACGCCCCACGATATAAAGGTGTGTGTTGTATTAAAAATGAAACTCATAAGACTCGCCTTTACAGCTTGAAATCTCTCTTTTCATTCATTTATATTTGGGAAATATACGCTCCAAGATTAAGATGTTTGCTGCCTAATTTCTATTCTACTTTGGAAGTACATAATTTGCTAACAATACTTTTGTGCTTGAAACTTGTTAAAACATCTCCTTAGGTCAAGGCTAACCGATGACATATTTCCGCCTTAAAGAATGCTCGTAGTCACCATCTTCAGATTTAGTTAAGCTAGCTGGAGGCAAACGACGAAGTTTAGATAACCGGTAGCAATTAAAATTTAGCTGTAATTGTCATAAACTCTATAATATATTCTTCAGTCTATCAGCAAATGATATCAATAATTATATGTACATACGTCCACTATTACCTCGGTACATTTTCTTTGGATTAGTTATATATCTTTCTTTGCCTTAGTTATATTTTCTCGATTGTGGAAAAAAAGCATGTTGGTTTCATGTTTGAAGATTTTTATAAATTTTAAATTTATTTGAATAAATATAAAGAAAGCTGTGAACAATTAAAAGCAAAATTAGTAAAATCATGACTACATATAATGCGGCTCGTGTGCGTTTCATTTGATAGTAAATGGTCCGCATCAGTGATGGGTTTAACACCCCTGCATCAGAAAAGTGCTGCAAAAATGAAATCGCACGCTTTTGCTGGGAATGGTTGCTAAAAATACTTTCAATTAAAGGAGACGAGAAAGGTGTCGTTATCTCAAAAGTAAAGCAGGGGAGGGTTTGGTAATGGAATCTATAAAGTAATTAAATTTACGGAAGGTCTCTTTAATAAATTAAAACGAATTGATTAGGTAACATTTAAGAGTGATAAAGTTATATTCCTCGAACAAACGAGTATACAAGTAGAAATGACTGTTTGCATAATCATTCATCGAAAATAGTTCAGTCAGTAGAGCTCAAAATTAGTAATTATTTTGAATTTCTCTCTATTTATTTTCACTGTCATTGTCATTGGTGCGGTTAATCCTATTGCGTCCCTAAATTACACGTATCAAACAGGTATTTCTTTAGGAACTGCATATGATTGCGCGGCCGCTTGAAATTTCTCTGGTTAAAAATTGTTTTTTTTTCTAAAAAAATCTCTTCCGCATATGTGTAATACCGCTGAAAAATGTCTGCTTCAGAATTGATTATCTTTATTTTAGATTCTTTGATTCGGTAAAATACCATAAAATTTGCCTGGTGGTTTAAGTCTTGGGCCCGGTATTCTAATGTATACTACTTTAAATGGACTTTAACTAATGTTCACTTTAGGGTCAAGTGTTGTGATGATTTGATAGAGTGAAAGTGAAGATTGTAGTAAAAATATCCATCGGCTAATTCATCCAATCCAAAGGTTCTGGGTTCGAGTCCTGGCTAGTCCGATTTTTCCGGTTAGGGTTAATGGTTGCTTCTGGTTGTAAATAATAATAACTATTATGATGGATGTAGTTGAGGTATTCTTGCTTCCATTAAAGAAGTTATTATTATTTATAAATAGGAGATTCAATATAATCTTCTTGTTAACTCTGTCAAATAGTTACAATACCGGGCCCTAAAGTGAACATAAGTTAAAGGAATTTTAAGTATACATTATAACACCAATCCTTCGTGTCAGTTTGTTTGAGTGCCAATCTTAGGTTTCATGATCAACCGCTGCTCTGATTTCCTCCACAAACAACCGTAAAAGAACAAAAAATCCTCCAAAAGCTGAGCTTGGAAAAATAATATCTTACATGTCTTCTTTGAGCTGGGAATAATGATATCATGCATACTTCTTATGAAATGGAAATTTGGATTTCAGTTACTTCAAGCAGCTATCCGAAACACACATTAAGATTTAGCCATCAATATGTGCCACATTGATTTGTATCACAACTCTGCAATAGAGTACGATCGCTGTCTAAAATACGGAATTTTTAATTCTTACGTGAGCGTATGATTAGAAAAAAGTTATTTAATTTATTACTTCGAAAGCTATTCATGGTGATTCCGCAAGCTTATCGCATTCAATTTAAACATTTAAAATCAAAATATTTTCCAAAAAATTATTTAGTACAAAACATTCGGACGTAGATATCATAGATGCCGGAAGAAAAATTAAGAATTTCCTTTCGTGACTCACGGGTTTCCTCAACCGACGTTCCCTTTTGTAAGATAAGTTTTGTTTTCTTTTAAAATAAAAGAGCTTTATAATTTCTAGCAGAAGTTTAGGTAGCGATTGAATTGACAGCATAATAAAAACTGTCATCCTTTGCTTGATTAATTATTTCGATCGCATTGCCATGGTAACGTACTAATTAGTTTTAGTGTCGAAGAAAGATCATAGTCCGGCTGTCTACAAATCACAATGTTATTTTTATAGGAGCCTATTTTAAGTTATTAAAATGACATGTCCACCGTCGTAAATGGGTTAGTATGATAACGCATATTTAAACCTTAGTCAAATGACATAGTAGAGTTAAAAAAAAACTACCTAAAATGAATGAACGGCCTTTGGAACGAAGAATGCAAGGAAAAGATTGCGTATAACCCGGCTCCAAAATAAGAATCGTTATTTAATTTCGATTTTTTTCGAACTTTTTCTCGTTTTCGGAGGACTGTTGTTTATACTTTAATTTCGAAAAGAAATAAATCTTACAAGAGATGAAAAATGAGCTTTTTTCATTTTTTATGGACTCCATTCAGAAATATCTGGAATCGAACCCTTCTCTATTAGTTTCATGTAATTTGCACATCCTTCTTTGCCGTGTTGAAATGGTGAAGTACGCAAAATATGTCTTAAATCAATGGAATGATCTTAAGGAGGTCTTACCATATTCTTATAGCAAGCAACCGGGACTTAACTAACCTTGTATCCTTCGAAACTGGGACGTTGCCTGAAAACTTAGTGTTTGTTATTTTCATATTACCTATATCAAGACACTGTAGGTGTGTCAAGGATCACTAACATACTAGAATTTGCGCATTCTTTTTTCATTAAAACCTCCTTATCTTCCTTAATATTCTTTCCCGAAGTTATTTCAACAGGGTGGGACAACAGAAGATCTAACTTTATGTCAAGTCCTAGACAGTACCGGTTGAAACGGGGAGTATGGTACCTTTTTCCGAAAAAGCTGATCCATTTTCGAAAATATAACTAAAAGGCACCCAATGTTACAGAGCAATAATTCGCGGACTCTGTACATTCCATCTTCTTTTCTAGCAAACGAAAAAATATCTCTTTTCGCCAACAGCCCTTATTTAAAAGCTAAAGAGCCTAATAATCCCTCCATGCTGTGATTCAACTCCAGAAACGAGAAGTTATCATATTCCGGTTGACCCCCCCGTTGTTTTATAATGCGGTTATCACTCGGTCCCATGAAAAGCGTCTGAAGCGACTTTTACTGAATGTTTTACAAGGATAGTGTTATCTAACATCACATTTTTACCTTCTAGCTATAACTGTCATGATAAGAGCTAAGATGTTTTCCTTTATCTCAGATTATATCGAGGACACTGCACGGAAAACGCATGAATCAAAATTGTCAAAGGGGATGTGGATAATGGTTCGGATTGATTCCAAGAACATTAGTAAGAAAAGAGTTTGAAGCGCGGGAAATGTTGTTATTGAGAGATTAGACTATATTTTGCCTATTCACCTGGTTACATTTAGATGATCAGTATTTCAGGAACAATTTCATATAATGAATGGAAAAGAGATCTGGACAACGGTGACCAAACTTCACAAAACCAACAATGTCTGTCCACTTGTCAGTCTGTCGACAGACATTGTTGGTTTTGTGAATTTCATATAACATAAAAAAGAAATATCTGATTCAACGCAAATTTCTGATTTAAAAGGAGTGCGACGATGTAAATTAGTGGGCATCAAAACAATCCATATTTCAGCCTTTGGCAAATCTTTTCCTGCAATAGTTATCAGTGAAAACGACTCTAAATTCCAAATTTGTCCCTTCAGTTGATTTCATCAACTTAGAGACGCATGTAAGTACAGGTTCTTCAATAAGTTATTAGTTTAAAGTTATATAATATATTTCTAATCTCTTTTCATACACGTTCGTTATTGGGTAATTCAATTAGCTCGAAGTTAAAATCTTCGAAGAACTTAACTCTCAACCGTTATCAAAATTATTACAAATTAAACGATAAAATCAAAATCGACACTATCTATTGAATGAGGCCGTTAAAAATGGAAGCGTAGGAGACTCTCTGTAACAATTATGCGTCATTCAATACGTTGAAGACGAAGAAATCATTTCTTTCGCGAGGTACAATATCTATTGTTAACTATTTTGTGAAAGAGCACTTTAATCGTGATGGAATGGAGAGCAACGGTTATTCTCGCAAAAAGTTTTCGGTTGTCATGAGAAGACGCCGTGTGTACGTCATTCTTCCCTTTTCAGACCCATTTACGGCTATCTCTTGTCCCTCAGAATCAGAAAAAAACAACCGATGTTGTTTTTCCCCTTCTTCCGGTATCACTTCTGGGCGATTATTCGCGAAATGATGATGATTCACTATTCGAAAGTCCGCCGGATAACGCTCTGCGTTTCCGCCGACTAAATAAATTCTCGCAAGCTGTTGATTCAAAAGATAAGGATATCCAAAGCCGCAGTATTTCGTAAGTTTGCACAACATGCAGCGAAACGTCCGAAACGTCGCACCGGTTAATCTAGTTTACATTTCAAAATGATAATCTAAGATTCCGGGCTATTAATGGCTCGCAAATGTTTTATGGATAAAGGGTATATTATCTGAATAAGGGCTGGCCCAATGTATATTGGCACCCCAGGCTGGGCGTCATGCAAGCCCCCTCTAGACACTTATATCCTCTTTTTAAAAAGCTCCTACTTTCTCAATGGATTAACTTTCTGATATTCATCGCAATAAATTTCCATAACAATGTTTATTATGGTAATGCCATTAGCATATTACTAATTATTATCACTAAATTATTTAAAAAAGGACAATTGATGGATAAATGGAAATCAAACGCATTCAAAGAATAGGTGATAAATATAGTTTGCGATCAATTAATTCAATTAAAATTTTATTCGAGATTAGTTTACATAATTTTGACCAGAAAACATCCGAATTCGCATATTTTTCATTATTGCGAGAATAATTCTGTAAACAATTAAGTATAAACACTTGAGAAAACTCTCAAGATGAAATTAACCTATACAGAATTCCATCCAGAATTTTCTGTTTAGGAGGGAAGGTGAACTTTAGTATTGTAACCACTAATCTCCTATGAACGGGAATTGTAATGGGAACTAATTGATTCTCATTATAAGAAAGTATTGCCGGTAAATAATGTAGGACAGAAAGAAAGATATGTTTGAAGCGTCAATTATTTATTGATAAGACTCTTGAGTATTTGGTTCTGAATTGCCACTCGTTTAAGAAACTTTGGGGGAGGGGGCACTAAAGGTTTTAAACCAGCCCACCAACCTTCTCCAAGTTAACGTTTTCCACCCTCCTAACCTCACCCCTTCCATGTGTTTGGGGATGGCCTCGATCTGAATTAAAATCGTAATTCATATGACAGGAATATAGAGAATTATTCAACATCTCTACCCAAGACTTCAAACCTCCTGTCCACCAAAGCCAAAGCCATTTCGAAAAAAATGCTGGTACTCTTCAGTGAAGAACAAGCTAACTATTCAGCAACAGTTCCCATGAATCTTTAATATTTTATTTTATATTCTACAGAGCTGATTTGGATGTGTATTACGTCTATTTTAAAGAGTTACCTCACAATATTCTATCTTTATCACCATAAAATTTATCTGCCAGGAAGAATTTATTCCTCTTGTATTATTACAGTATACAGAAAAATTTTAAATTCTTGAACCAGAGGTGAATTAATAGCAAGTCTCTTAAGGTTATGAATTCTCACCTGACTCATTAACGACCCCTCTTTTCCTACTTTCTGCCACCTAGAGACCACCTGCCAACTCCCATCCATTATTTTATGTCATTATTTTCCATCCAACATTACTCATCTTTTCAGTTTCCCTTTTTCTTTCTTTTAGCCACTTGTTACTTTTATTTCTTACTATCATATCATTCAAAATTTAATACTTAATCTCTCAAACTCTTTATCTCTGTAGCTTACACTTCTTTTGCCAACTTTTTCTATATCTGCTTTAACTTCTTGAATGTATGGTGCTGCTGATTTACTTGCTCATAAATATTTGAAGGCAGGGCCGCGCCTGGCCTATTTGCCACCTGGGTGTAAACATTATTTGCTTCCCCTTAAAACTAAATGCTTCAACCATACATTTCCTGATTTGCACCTAAAAATATTTTCAAAAGGCATTAAAAAAACTGTGATACTTGACTTGCCTCCAGTGTAAATTGGTCACAAAACATCAGTAAGAATTAATTATTCATATTCCATATGATGACAGTACATAGCATACGAAATAGTAAATTGTTAATAATTTACACTACTTTCAAGTAACATTATCATAGCAATACTTAAAATATGATTTGTATGAAATCTATTTTTCACAACTAAATGTGAAAATTTCTCATGAAAATTGTATTGCAACATGAATAACTTCGATTAAATCCACTGAACAATAATTTTGTCTTGAGTTATCCCTAATTCTTTACTCTAAATGTTTGCCAATCTTTAATTTCATGCCAGATCTTTCCTGCATAAGCCGTGTGTATCACACAGAAAACAAAACATAATGTTGTTTTAGTAGGTCTAGGCTAATAAATGTTTTAGTGGGTGAGCATGCTAACACAAAGTAGCAAGCATGAACAATTGGGCCATTCCAATATTTTGTCTTTCTTCTCTGTATTTATTTTATTTATTAAGATCTGCATTGCAATTTGGCCATTTGGCCAGGTGGCAACGCTGGAGGGAAGTATAACGTGATAATTTGAAAACTATAAGAATAAAGTAAGAATTATTATCAGAAAAACAATACCCAGAGATTTAACCTTATGTATGTGTGACAAAGAAATGAACCGATTGCACCACTAAGTTGACACCCAGAAACCCAAGTGGATTGTTCATGTTCAAGACTGCGAAAAAAGAGAATTCTGACAACTTCATGTTTCAGCTAATAAATGTGGTTCTGGAACAAATCATCTTTGTTACCTGAGGTATTACTGTAGTTATATTTTTATGTAACAGCATACATCATCTTCAATAAAAACTTGGAACTTTTAAGTTAGTGCCATGTTTGTAAGGAAGAATTCTCAGCATTTGGTAACATTATATACAGAATCTACCATTTTTCTAATCACAATTAATCTGGGTGCTTTTAAGAAAGAAAGTAAAGAAATTGAAACAGGAATTCAGTATCTTGTAGTATATTCCTGTCCCTTACAGTGTTGTTCCAAATCAGCTAAACATTATGCTCTCTGCATTAGAATAATAAAAATGTTTGCAAAATCTTTTCGTTATAATTGAGGAAATCATATTGTTTAAGTAATGTTTGTTAATCTGTTTATTTACTTGAAGGATGACAAAAGACACAGTTTCTGGGATTCATTTCTCCTTTCCTGATATGATGATTCATTCATTTTGTTGTCTATGAACAAATCTTGAGGTCCACTGCATCAAAGATCTCTGTAGGTTTCCCTTCAGTTACTTAGTTGCAAATGGAATTTAAGTGGAAGGTTAAATCTCTGGGTATTGTTTTTCTGATAATAATTCTTACAATATTCTAAAATCTTCAACAAAAGCTTTAACACATTGGATTTTTCAGGTGAAAGATAAAGTATCACTTTTGGGCTTCTTAAATCTATTAAATAAGAATGCAATTAATTCATTAAGTTTTTATTAAAATAACATGACAATAGTAAATAAATTACAGGTCTGGTAGGAAATTTTTAACTGAGCTCTTGGCTCAGTTTACACATTTAACATTCAGTTAAATACACAAACCTTAAAACTGTGACTTTAAAACTCAATGGTGGTTTGTTCCAGGAATGGAAAGTTCTCATAATCCAACTCTTTCATAGATTTCACAAACTGTGCACACAAGAGTAACAAATCTTCAAATAAAATAATAATTCCAATGATGGAATTACCTGGAATCATATTGAAAATGAACTTCTGCATCCCTCTTGAGTTCAAAACACTAAAGTTTGCAGGAAGCTCTCCTGCCTATGGTACAAGGTGCAACATCAAATTCATTATAACTAATGCATTGCGAACACTTCCTGTGCTCCTGCTCCATGTCATTGAAATTACATTTCATGACACAAACTCATGATTTTTTCAGAACATCATGAAAAATATGTCTATATTTCATATTTAAAATAACAACTCTAAAATATATTGTTTTTGTAGTAAATAACTGCACACAAAGGTGAGGGTCAAAACTAAACCTTTTGCTGCAAGCAACACCAATCTATAACTCTGCATAACATCGAGTTAGCTCTAATTGACATGGACTTACTAACTCTTTTTGACAGGCACTGAAAATTTTAACAACCAACACATTCCATAATCACAGCAGCTCTACACTGAGAGGAATCATTCAGTATTTAATTACATATCACACTTTCCATACCCTTTTGAACATCCATGCCAACATCTCCTATGAATTAACATTCATTTGATTCTTTCTTTACATTCTTTGGTAAGCGCTCATGATGAAATCTTTATTCATGATGTGCCATTCAGCAGAATAAGCCAATGATAAATAGATGGATCAAAATCAATTTTATCACAATCAAACAACAAATTAAAAGATCATTCTGAACATTGCTTGAGCTTCATTTCATTATCAAAGAGGTAATTTGCTTAAAAAACATTTAACATAATTTTACATACACCAAACTACAATTAATTTTCTCATGGTATACACGCTTCCTATATTATTGTACTCCAGTAGTAATTCTTGCCAACATTTCAAGGATGTCACCATCATACGTAGGAGATGGTTACATTGTATTTAATAGGGTTATCACACATTTACTACAGTGATAGTTAACAGTCTGTTTCTACATGATAGGGACATGCAGAATCAACTACACATGTAAGTTACAATCTGATACATTCTCTTGAAGATATTCTTAAAGTGCTAGCAAATCAGAAAAATATACAATCCAGTTAACTTCTCTGAGAATAAAAATAATAGGAACATGATGGTGGCATGTAAAGATTTCAATGGCCAGATTAGTGGAAACATTTCTAAACTAAAGGTTTATGGCAGAAACTGAAATGAATGTTCAAAATCAACTATGAAGATACTGCAAAGTGTCTTTTGCATCATACTAGCCTCTATTACTAGGAGCTAGACTTTATGTCTTGGGAAACATCTTCAGAAGCAAATATGTACATATGTTTATGGTTGTATAACATCCATCACTAGAAAGTTCCACATACATTTTTTATTTTTTGACAGTAAATTAATCACATTGATCTCTCTACATTTACAACATCTATTTTTTGATCAGTTTCTTGAATACATAAAATAATAAGTACTTGTTATATCCTCCAATACAAGAAATGTTTACCACATATGCCACTCTTAAGCAGTTTCAATTCCTTTCAATTTTAAACTCCTTATGTCATAATTCTAATTTTCTATCCCAATCTTTGTCTGAGAAGAAAATAAATTACTAAGCTCAGGTTAATCAGTTTTTATAACAGGTATTACACTGAGGTTACATGTATTTGTAAAAAGTTCATATGATTTTCTCTTGCTTATTTATGTATATTTCATGAGTAGTGGATATTGGGCTACATACACGTCATTAACCAACAAAAGATACAGAACAGTCTTAAACAGTCAATCTTTTTCAGTTGCCCTAAGGCATTACATATAATTCATACATTTAACACTCCCATTTACAAACCTTTCATAGCTTAAAGTATATTATACAACTTACTTATTCAAAATAGTAAATCTACTGAGTAATACTCAGGAATTATTCTTAGGATTCCTTAAAGCCATTCTCTAGCAAGAATAGTGTTTTAATCCCCCATATTAATTTACAACCTAACTCTTCAAATTTTAAGAAAGCATAAGATTGCTTTTTATTGAACAAAGAAATTAAACTATTGATTTCCAGGTGAATAGAAAGATTGAATGAAAGCATTTCTTAAATGTATCCCTGTGGGGAAGAATTCCTCTGGTATACTATTCAATTTCAGCTCTGGGTGTGATTTTATCTTTGAATGCTCTATTTTTGTTGATTTGCAAGATTTGATAGGGACAGGATGAAAATTATGTAAATGAAGTAGAGTTTTATAACTGCTCACTTATTAAGTTAAATGATTGCATGGAATAATATTTTAAATCCAAATTATGCAACATTTTAATTGCCAAAATTAATTTATCACTGACTTTTAAAAAATGTCTGAGTTTTACTAACTTAAAGGTTCTTCAAAGAAATAGATTCGACAAATTGAGAGATGCATTTTCTTGGTTTGTGCAAAACAAAAATGACAAACTGTTAGAAAATAGATTTAGTGAAAATGATGTATAAAATGGTGGTGATACTCTTAAAAAAATTACAGGGAGCTTTCAATTAAAGTTATAAGTAGCACCTTTATCTTCATGTTTGCATGTATATATCAGGTATATAGGTCTGTGTATGGTTTGTATGTATGTATATATACATACATACATACCGTACACATAAAGCACATCTAAAAGAAACTAGTATATGTAGCTGGAATACATTTGCTCTGTTGCATATGTATATGCTACATATATAGAATTCGAGTGATATAATTTTCTACCTGCCTAAAAATCAAATCTACAATGATTATAATATGAAAAATATCTTACATCAATGATATGCTTGTAATTTTTGTTAATGGATGACTCAGTTTAGGAAATTAATTTTGAATTCAAGAGTAGCTCTGTTACTTATAACCTGAACACTGCTTTTCATTTATCAACTGACCATAATAAAAATGCCATGATAATTTAACTCTTCATTCTATGAATCATTAATTGCTTGCTTTTATGTATGCCACATTTCAAAAGAGAGATAGGTTTTAATAATATAAGTAGCTGTTACTCGATTTTTAAATTTAATGATGAAACTTAAATAATGAAAAGATTTTTAATGATGGAAACAAACCAATACAAATCATGCATTACATTACAAATATTTAATATTTATTGCTTGATAATTATTTTAAATAATTATTTGATGAGTGATATTAGCATCAAATTTCAGAACAATATTAAATATTTAATACATTGCAAAGTTTAAACAATAAAAAAAAATTAAATACATTTGTAGAATTCATGTTATAAACAG
>KZ308264.1:958493-1007950 GCA_000376725.2 Ladona fulva
TGACATTTGAAATTTTGAATGAATATAGATTTTGATGAATAAGAAGAATTAATAATGATATTAAATGGTAATATGAATTGATATTTTCCTGTTGAACTAGTTCCTAATTTCAGGATTCTTGTCATCAGATGAAAGATGAAATTGACTCACCAAGAGAGTAGCTGGAGTAACCAGTTTCCACATCCAACACCAGAAAAACATCCACAGTCTTGATTTTGGCCCAATCATTTCTTGCACATCTCTCAGAAATCTATCAGCTCCATAAACCCAAGCAATGAGTATACACTCTGATATAGCAATGAGCAGAACAGACCAATTTGCAGCATACTTGTCCATCAGCTGCAGCCAATACATCCCACTCTGAAATTGGGCATCAAATTATAGTAATAATTATCTTCATTAAACTATGAAAAATTTATATGGATTTAAAAGTTGTATAAAGAAGCGTTATTTTGTATCATAATTCCATATTTTTATAAAACTAAGCAAGTAAAACAAACCACATATTGATTTAGATGAGAAAATATAAATGTCCATACATAAAAACATACAGGTTAATGTATTCTGATTTACCAGTTGAAGTCAGATGCTGATGTTTATTTTTATTCAGGGAAATGATGATAATAAGTTAGTGGACAACCACCCATCTGCATATGAAAAATTTTATTAATGAAGAGGTAAAAAAAATTAAAACGTAATTTGGAAACTGAACCCAAAAATTAAAAATTTTCGGAAAAAACTGTCCCACTTCAGACTGTTTGATGGTATATACATCAAATTTTGAGTGAGACTTCAACTTAGAAAAATCATTTAAATGATGAAAAAATCATTGAAATACAAAGTAAAACAAATGTATTTTAATGTTTTGGAAGCAGGCAATAGATTTGGTCTCATTAGGAAGTCTGTAAAATGTTTCACAGCTGTAATATAGGGACCATGAGTGTTCATTATTAGCAAAACTTGTCTCTGCAAAGTTTTCCCAGTTTCTCTTACAAAGTAATTGGAAGTAAAATCAAGTGAAATTATTTGTTTATTTGAATAAATCACTATTTTGATCTTTTCAGGTCGTTGTTAAATACTGAAGAGTGCAATCTGGTAAATTTTTATTAATATTGATTTTGAAATAATACTTACATTTGTTGTAAATATGAGCCCTCCAAAGTACCCAAGAATAGCTACAACAAGCACAACCCAAACCTTTTTCTCACGTAGATTTGGGAATCGATCCAATATGGCTGTTGTGACGGTTTCCATTAATGCAAACTGTAAGTGAATTTCAATTAGATGAATAATTTATTATGATATGACTACTTAATACAGTCCCATATGAATGTAAAATAGAATATATTTCTTTAAATAATATTTGGATAATATATAATAAGATTTATTAAGGTTAGAATTGAATCAGGTTATAAAAATTAAAGGACTTTAATTAAAGATCATTAAGAAATAACAGGTGTGAAAAATAGCATCATGACTTGGACTCAGAAGATTATTAAAGCTCTTCATCATTAAGTTAAATTACTTCTGTTTTATTCTGAGGCATATTAAAAATATGGGTTTCCTTGTGCTGTATAAATTTAAATATCTGTTTCAAAATAAAAAAAATATGTATTTATTATCTGTAATCCTTGCTGCCTGACAAGTGCAATTCAAAATTCATGACTGTGTTATTATTAGCTATAAAAAATATTAAATATAAGAACGAGAGAGTTTTCCAACATTGATGTAAGGACTCAGTCTCAAAGATACCAAAAATTCCTTGAAAAGTAAAAGGTTTTGTCTAAAAATATGAACAGCATTTACAAAAACATGAGCAGCATGTGAATGAACAATTCCTTTGATTTTGAAGCAGAGTTTTGAGCCGCTGAAGTACAGTGAGTGAAATTCCCCAATTATTTATTACAATTTTAATTTCAGATCTAGCTTTATTAAGATCCTCTCCTTGCTCGATTCTGTTGGTTTGCCACATACTTGATGTTCCACTTTTCATGTTTATGTTTTATGTGTCTTAAGGGAAAGATAGGCAAAACTTACCTGAGAATCCAATCCTAAAGTGAGCAACATTACAAAGAAAAGAAGTGACCAAACAGGAGAAACTGGCAGTCTGGTGACAACCTCTGGGTAGACAATGAATGCAAGGCCAGCTCCCTGGTCAACCACTTTTTTCACTTCAACATTTAATTCATGGGCTAGGAAGCCAATCACAGAAAATATTACAAATCCAGCAAAGAAAGATGTGAGGATATTGGATACAGCAACTATGAGGGAATCTCTGTAAAAGTTTCAGAATTAAAAAGGATTAATATTTCTTTCAATAAATTGTACATGGTAGAGACATACTGAAAAAATTCTCTGATTTTAATTAGGTAGTTTAGCAGCACATTCTGTCTGTAATATGACTAGTTAAGGTATATAACTTCACTGAATCTTTCAATTATTATATATTAATTATAAGAGTACTTTATTGGCAGATAACAAAATGAAAATTTCTAAAATATCATATTGATTTCTAGAAAATCATATCGATTTTACATTCAAAACATTTTATTAATGATATATGAAATGCACAAGTATCAATGGCTGTATTACAATTTTTTTTAATTGCTAAGAAGAGAAAATATAAATCCATGTTCATTATCACTAATATTGAATGATAATATTTTAGATGAACAGAGAAGTATCTCATCATAAAAGAACTTTTCAGGACCCATCTGAACCCTTTCTCTTCTTTTACTCACAACATTGCAGTTCAGACAGTTGATACTCTTATTTATAGCTCTTATACTTTCACATTTGCTGGTTTCATTTTCATCAATTTTATTTTAAGAGGACTCACTTGTAGCAGTTATTAGAAAATTTGTTGTAAGATGCTAGTGTTATCAGTCCACCCCATGCAGGGCTTAGTGCAAAGAAAATTTGCACTGCAGCATCACCCCACACCTGAAATTGGAACAATACAACCATTAAATGCTGATTACCCATTGATTAACAGTGTTTTATGAGGTGAATTTTCATAGATCTGTCTGTGGGTAGTCAGTTGGGTAAGAAAGCAATTGGTGCCATCAAATCATTTTGCATCAAAGTAGCAACAGCTGCTTCTACTTTTTACTTATGTTATAGAAATTAGATTGTGTGTGAATAAAACACAGACAATTAACTTTTTTATTTACTAACATGAAGGAGGCCATCCATTCAAATGAAATTTAAGCTGAATGACAAAATGTAACTTAAACCTAAGCTAAGTCCACTGTTACTCCATTTATCAATCTATTTTTTGCAAATAAGAATTTTTTGTGAGTAAATCTATTTAGTAATAAGGAAATTGATCCATTTCGATTTTCATGAAAGATGCCAAGTGAAATTAATAAGGAAAAACAGACCTGAAAAAAATCATACAGAACTGGGACTTGAGCCCAGATCTCTCAAATGCCAGTTGATTGCTGTACCCATTTTTTCCTATTTTAATATTTTTTTCTTTCTTAAGTGTTACATTGCTACAAGGAGAATGCATTGGAACTGAACCTAGATTTTTCTTGCAGAAGTCTGGTTCAATATCAATTTATCAGCACAGCTATTTTTTTTCCAAAAAATGGGCATTTGTTCAGTTTGAACCTGAGTTTTCCTTACAGAGGTTGGATACTTAATCAGTACAGCCAGAGCTGTGCCATCCTATGGGTGCAAGGTATGCATTGCACCTGGGCGGTGGCATCTAAAGGGTGGCAGGAGGAGCATAGTCAACCATTACTACTGTTACAACAACATTATTTGTTGTTTTCTTTGTTATACACACAAGTTATCTAGGAAAGACTAACAATAAGATGCGAAATTAAAGATTGGAAAGCATTTAGAGGAAAGAATTACGGATGACTCAAGACAAGAAAGGAATATTTGTGCAGTGGATTTAATCAAAGTTACTTACGTTGGAAAAGAATTTTTATTGGAAATGTTCATATTTAATTGCAATAACTATTAACTCATAATGACAATTAACTACCATATGTCAGCATACAGAATCTGCCTTATTAATTGTTACTGATGTTTTGTGACCAATTAAAGCTGAGGAATGAAGCCATGGTTTTTCAAAGTTTTACAAAATAATTTTGATCAGTAAATATATGGTTTTGGCATTTAATTTACAGGGGCGGCAAATTATTTTTGCACTCTGGTGGCAGATAGCCTGGATACAGCTATTTTGTTTCTATGAGTACTATTACCTGTGTAATTTGTAGAAATGCAAATGCCTCAATATCAATGAGGTAAAATTATCATCATTATTTAATTTGTTCCTTCAAGTAGGTATCTCAAATATTTTTAACAAATTATGTAAACAGGTATTATTCAAGTAATACTTGGTGTCCTGTTGCTCTACAAACTTTATGGGAAATCTAAAGCAAACTAAACAGGGAAACAGAACAGGGACATAACTTTTGGATCATGAGCTAAAATCAAACACTTCTCCCCAAGTATTAGATGTTGAGGATATACATACAGTAAAATAGAGCACTTTATTGATACAGAACGCAGCACTAACAGAGATAAGGAAAAATTTGTTGCAAGTTGGTATCTACATATGAATGGAATAGAAGAGGAATTTCTATTTAAGCGAAAAATCAGAAAAATCTCTTAAATTGAAGGTTTTATGAAAGGAAGATCTAATAACGACCGAGGATATCCAAATGGTTAACGTGTTTGCTTTTAGGAAACACATTGACCATTACTGGAAAACCGGGTACTAAAAAACCGAGTAATGGAAAACAAGTACCCGGTTCGATTCTGGGAGGAAGTTGCACAATGAACTCAGCTATTGACGCACTTTAGAAAAAAGTATGTACTATAAAAACGAGTTCATGGAGTCTGGCGGACCGAATGTGTCCAAGAGGAAGCCAGAAAAATTTAATGTGATACTGTGGCTCCCTTGTAATAAGTGCCCCAAATGGAGGTAATTATGATTATTGCATTTTCAACTACACATTTTAATTGATCATGACATTATATTTGTCAAAATGGGAGCTTTAAACCACTATCATTAATATACAATTTTACAGCACGAATATAGATTACAAAAATACAAAATCCCACAAAGAGTGGACGTCGTCTCAAACGTCTACTTTGGTTGATTTAGTTACTTCAGTCTAATATTCTCCATTATTACTTTCAAATACCCTTAATTTGCTTCGAAGTTATTTTGATGCATATCCCGACTGTGGAGAGCAATTGAATACATTTAGTCTTCAGTACCTTCGATAAGATCTTCATACGCAACAGGAATCTGTTTTTCCTAGTGAGAAAATGATCAGAAGTTGGCAATATTCTTCACTTTTAAATAATGAATATTTAAATAAGACAATACGAATAAAATACCTTGGTGATCGGTTGTTCGGAAACTAAAAGAAAACACCGGGGACTCGGAAACATTAAAAAATTATGGGGAAACATTGATTAAATTAATTGAAATTGGGTGATGTCTTACCTGAGCATTAGCTAATCGCTTCCAGTCTGGTGTGAGGTAAAACAAAATGCCTGTTGAGGCTCCGGGAAGAGTTACCCCTCTTATAAAGAGCATTATCAGAACCACGTATGGGAAGAGCGCAGTGAAGTACACAACCTGTATGAAAACGAAATGTATACGATTTAATTGTCTATCCTGATTTATAATCATATCTATAATGTGAATTTTTGCAATGTAGCGTATTCAGAAGCCGCCTAGAGGGGGCAGGAGTGTGACGTTATTGAGGATACATGTTCTAGATGAAGAATGAGGAAAACGTATCTTACGATGAAAAACGTTTGAATAAATCTTAAGTGCATGAAATTCAGGAATTTTTTTAAAGATGAATTATCACGTGTTTCTTAGAACGGAATAGAAAGTAGATACTTTATCGAACTAACATTAAAATGAGACGTAAATCAGTCTCATTCACGTTTTTAAAGAAGAAACAAATGTACGTTTTACTAACCTCTGAATACACCAATTACGCTTATCCTTACGTTGCTAGATTGCAGATAACAGATTCAAGTTCATTTTCTATATTGCATTGATGCCAAGTAATGAAAATAAGTGATAAATTTAAGTAATGAAGTTACTAGTGATATATTTTAACCTCTATGGTAAGCAAAACCATAATAGTCATCAGGTAAAGAGTAATAAATCTCATATTATCACCGAAAGCCGTTTTGTCATACGTTTACATCAAATTTACATTTTGGAAAGCCAATCGTGCAAACCACAAAACATTATAGTTCGACAGATATTAAATGAATTATTTTTTTATGTTACCTTGCCGGAAGATTGCACACCCTTACTAAGACAGAGGAAGACAATGGCCCAAGCCAGGAGAAGACATAGAGCCATGGAGAACCGGATTTCTCCTGTTTCTTCAATTCCTTTAGACAGACCTAGGACGTAATTGCTGCAACAGAATATACATAAGTTTTAATGGCGAAGAATAAATATTATGTAAAATCAATTGCTAAAATAAGATTAATGGAAGCTATTCGTTACACATAAAAACTGTTGATAGTAATCTATCGGAAGAATGATTCTATAAATTATTCGTAAATATATATTCTGCTGAAGCTGATCTAGACTATCAACATCAAGAATTAGAAGTAGCCCAGTCATCATAAAGTGACGATGGTTTTTTAGACCTAACGCCAACAGAAAAAAACATAATCCGTGTTTATAGTCGCCAATATCAAGCTAAAGAAGCTCAGAATTCGTAATAGTAAGCCAAGGTTACAAACAATCAGAAGATAACTATTTTCCCTCTGAGAATACAAGGATACTTATCTTCAAAGTAATCAATTTTAGTTTATCGCATACTTTATTACTTTAGCACACTCAAATTGTTCTTTCTACCGTTCTTTACGAGAATGACGTTAGAGTATCTTGCACAAGAGTATTTATATCGCAGTTCTGGTCACACATAGACTATTGATTTCATAACTGCATATTTTTGTCTGGAAATATATCTGTGTAATCCAATCAACGCCGAATCGACGTAATTTTAAATAATGCGGATTTAAAAAAAAAATTCTATTCCTTTGTATGGAATTTACATTTTTATTTTGTGTGCTTTGAAATATAATATACTTCTAATTTTTACTGGGACTTTTTGTCTACCGATTAACTGCGTAAATGCATTACGTAAACATGCTGTATATGAATGAATTTTGTGGTGACTTGCTCTGGATTTTTATAATATATGGGTAGAAATAGGTAGTATTTAGTTGAACTTTCAGGCTTCCCTATCCAATTATCCAACTCCAATACACCAAAGATGGATAAATGGAGAATGATTTGGAGGATGTCGAGTCAGAAGAAAATTGTGTTAATGATGAACCTGTCCTTCTCTTGCAAATTTCATTTGGGATAAGTAAATGGAAAAATTGATTTACTAGATTAGTTTGATTTTAATAACTGGTGAAAGCGGTTCGATTCCCGGCGGGGACTTACATGTGTAAAGTTACCTCAGATGTCTAAGCACCTTCATAAAATGCGTTAAGAACAGCAAATTCGCAGATGTTCATATGTTTTAATCGCCAGCGGACTTCACGCTTCAACGCCATGGACGCGTTTAAAAGGAAAAAAAAACATCAACACATTCCCCTTAATATCTTCCGTCAGAAACCGTCATTCCCAAAACAGTGAAAGATTCACTGCATCGTTGGATTCGGAATCCATCTCTGGGGTCATTAAGGCAGGATTCATTTTCCCCATCCCATTCCATGTCGCCTTCCTCTTCACAACTCTTTTGATTCCTTGCCCAGATAGGATGATAAATGACACGCCCTCCCCTTTCCTCTCACTTTACGCTCCTTTCTTTCTACTTTCCCTCCTTCCACCCGAGCAACAGGTGCGTTCCCCCAGCTTATTCCAACGCTGTGCTCGTAATAAGGCCAAGTTTTTCCTCTCTTCCCTCGTGAATTACGCCCGTGCTGCCCACACGCATAAAAAACACCCAACGCTCTTTTTCATTTCGAATTATCTCCCGCCGTTATCGTTATCGCTCGCGATCGTAGCGCGTATTTCGCCAAGTACCTGATGATTCAACCCCTTCTCTTGGTTGGGTTGGGCGGGGGTGACGAGTATACACGTCCTAATTGGTGCCTTCATTCCCGACGTTGTCGAATTAAACCGTCGAGCGAAAATCACTAGAGACGCTCCCGTACACTTCGTATCTACTTGTCATCTAAAAGCGATTCATCTTTTATTTTCGTCACACACGTTAACGTCAAATATGTTAAAATTAAAATATATCGTTACTTCGTGTAACATCGTGGAAAATATTTGAAGATTCTTCAAAAATCTTGTCTTTGTGGACAACTATAAAGAATGAAAAATGAGGAAAGGTGTCTATACAGCGGGTATTTGTTTTGTAAGAGATTGTAATAACGTAAAAATCGTGTAGAAGATACCTAATTTTGTGAATCGTGGTCTTAAAGATATACTAGAACATCGTCCTGAATTTTGTTTTTCCAAAAAAAATTATGTATACGATCAAAATTCTCAAGAAATCGCTCCAGGTTAATATATTACTGCTAAAAAAAAAACAAAGAGAAATGGTCTTCCGGTTTCCATGCCCGTTTTTCCTTGGTAATATTCCTAACCGCACGAATATCCGTGGCATTACATCCTTATCCTTTACTGGTGTACTCAGATATACTTAAACCAGGCTTCGATTAAAAAATGGTTTGTTTACGAATTTAATGAACATTTCCAAGCACAACGGATTTGCTGATTCATAATTTGAATAAACTGTCATATTTTAGCGCATACCCTCTGTTCCCAAAAGAAATACCCTGATTTTATTCAACAAAATCTCGAGATAATTTTCCTCGTTCGCGAACTTTGCTGTCTTACGGGAAGTGGTAGAGTGGTAGTGGGCAATGAACGTGGACACAAGGCAAAAAATAAACCATAATATTCAAACAATCATGAAACATATGCAATCTCTTGGGAAGAATATGAATGAATCCCGTTGTACACTTTCCTAAGTGGGACATCGGGTCTAGCAATGACCCTTGGGAACGCAACATCGAGCTGCGTTTTTAGATAACGTGAATCTGAGAACATTTAACTCATACTTTTTTTCTCAACGGAACGGAACTGTCAGCGGCGCTGACAGTAACGTGAAAATAGTTTGTTTGGGGAATCAATGATTTTCTTTCATCTGATCTACATACCTCACGCCTTTCATTATTCTGATCTCAACTACTTATGAATCAGGAAGAACTTATGGATCAGGAAGCCGAATCTTTCCATTACTTTTTCAATCTTTCGTAAAGTTTGCAGCGGAGGCCCCTCCCCAAGTAATTTCCAACCTTCGGTGAAAATGGATTAACACATTTAACACATTTTTCTCCTTTTTCAAATTTTCATTATCTTAAAAGCCTACGAAAATGATAAAATTCTTTTTGTCAAGGATTAGTTGTGAAGATACTTGTCAGTGATTTGGTTATTTTACCTGTTACATAATGGGACATTCTTTATATTACCCTTACCCTCTTCATTACTGCTCTTCCCTATTCCTTACATAACTATATTCCGAGATTCAATGAATGAACCCGCTTGCTTAATGCTCCTATGATACGGGAAGAATACTCAAATACTCAAAGTAACGAATTTAATTATTTGGTTCCTTAATTAATAACATCCACGGAAAATATTGATTTATTCTCAAAGTTATACATTCTCACTAAGCTATTCTTATTTAATCTATCTTTAAATCACGAAAAACATTTTAATATATTCATCTATATTTCTTAAGCTTTAGCATCTACTTCGTTTCAATTTTCTAATCATCCCATGGTATCTGCAGATGATGCTTCTTCTAGTGGGACAACATGTAGGAAATGTTCATGTCTTTTACTGACTCGATGAATAAAGAGAGGTTTCAATATAGATATCCAGTAATATTGAGCTTACCACACAGTTTCTCTGGACAAAATTACAAATAATAGCTAAGCTCTGAGTATTGCCAGTAGGAAAGAAAATTATCACGGCTCTTAATGAATTAGAAGCTTAAAATACTGTATAAGCAGTGTGTCGACAGGTGGAACTTGTCGTTTAGTTCCAAACGCAAGTTTCATAAGTGGAAATTCTGTTTATAGAGTAACCTCTAAATCTAAATATTGGTTGAATATTGATAATAACGTATGGTTTCTCAAAAATAGATCAATTCGTTATTCCGTGAATTTTATACGATTTCGTTGGATGGATAAGCTTTACAACTCTCTTTTTTTAACTCTTTGATATTGTTATTAATTAAAAATTTCTTTTTTAATATTGACGATGGGTTAAATGGAAGAGGAGACTTTAAAGTCTCAATTTCGCCCAAAATAAAGACGTTATTTATTTATTTATTTACAACTGTAGCTGACTGCCTTTTCTTCAGAGAATTGCTAATATGGCGAATATAATAGTCAAATTTTCTCCATATATTGAACGAAACCTGTCGAGCGAGACGGTATTCTTTTACTCATTATAAGCGGTCAATGAGAAGTAAATGTTAATGGATGAAATGAATTTAATGATGACTCTTTTGCAAAGACATGTAAACTAGAACTAAAATATTCGGAGGCGGCCGTGATATTGTGGAAATTCATGATATTACACAGATATGTAATATAAACTAAATTTTATACTTCTATGAAAGAAAATCAACGCTTGTGATGTCAGTAAGTTAGAAAAATTTCTTAAACTACTAATCGATGCAGTGACATTCGTTCAATATGAGAAATTCTTTATTTTCTTAAATTATGATCCATCAATAATTTATGCACCATTTAGAAAACGTCAGGCAATTTTTTTTAAATTTCAGTGATCATTCCTCGCTATTCAATCTAACGGATAGCTAAAATTACTTTGAACAAATTCATAATTTCACTGATAAAATATCTAAAAATAAATAGTCAGCCTCTTAAATAGAGCAAATCGGCGGAGGCTCCGGTATTTTCACCATATTAATTGATGGATTGAGGAAAAGGTGTTAACTTTTTTCACTTATTTTTCACAGTTGTAATTATATTAATTGATGTTTATTTAGAATACCAATTAAAAACTGGCTGGAAATTATGATTCCTTAAAACTGTTTGGATGCGTTAACGCATTTATTTAATATATTTCATTATATGTCAATATTTTAGGGATCCGTTTGAACGATGCGTTATTTTCGGAGTAGTTTTATAAACATGAAATGTTTTCATTCATTCATTATTTTACGGTAGTATTATTCAATCTTTAACGATCACCAATGTGATTCTTTGTTGGCAATACTCAAGATTATGTTAAAGAACCATTCTGTTGAAGTTATACTTACTTGAAATACTCCTCAGCAGGAGGTCGTTTCTCGGCATTTTCCGCCAAGTGTGTGATGTTGCTGGCGGCTGCCTCAGTCTCGTTGTAGCAGGTCCTCTGGTAATACGTTCCATTCTTTTCCATACAATCGTCCGCAATCTCATACGAGTAGCAGTCTGGGGGTAGAAAGGAATAGGTAGAGAGAGAGAGAGGAATGTGCCACTAAAATTATGGAATAATTAATTGGGGACAGACCCCTTCATGATTTGACTTAGTCTAATCTTATTAGTATCGTCATCATCATCAGCCATTTTTAATCTGACATCGATGAAGGATGTAGGACTTCCAAGCGTTTTCTAATTCAATAGTTCTCTTCTCTGAGCTTCTCTTTGCCACGTTACCCCTACGTACTCGATGATATCTCTGTTCCATCGGTCCTTTGGCCTTTTCACATATCTTGGTGTCCAACGACCGTCGTTTCTTATAAATATATGTAATATAATCATAGCAGTGGATCCTCTCTTTTTATTCTTAACGGACTTAAAAAATGCGATAAGTTAAACTATAGCAAANCAAATTATTTGCTTTGTTTAAATATCATAATATATATGTATAGGTTACATTATATAAATCGTACCATCTATTAATTCAAGCAAAAATGTTGGTATATCAAATTAGAATAGTATTCATCCTACATCCGTACGGACTGTGGGTGATTAGCGAGGTATATGAAACTATAAAACGAGATAAGGGCGACTTTTGTATGTTTTCCTATAGTGTTTATGCTGAAAGCCGGCTAGTGAGCACCTCCTAAAGCCTTTACTTCTGGGCTCATGAGTGCCTAGGCCCGCCCCTATTCTGTATTAATTAGTGTATTTTCCGAATATATTTTCAGAAATATATCCTCTATATTATAATATTTTCCCCTAATGAATATATTTTCCGAAATCAAGTTCGGTTTTTCTTACAATAAAACTCTAAATATTATTATTATGACGTAAGAACGCTACGAGTAGATGCAGGTTAGAATAATATAAGTTGGATGCCAGTGGATATACATTTTAAAATTCATATACGATTACATAGGCCTGTTAGAATGAAAGTTAAATTTTAGACATTATAAATTGAGAAAAAAACACAATATCCCTCATGCATTTGCACATGGAGGAAGGGAAATCCCTCGAAAACCCTCCCTCTGACAGAGGACAACATAATATGAGTCCTGTACATTAATAAACATTATCTAACCCCGTGAATAAAAATATACCATCATCACTTAATTGTACAGGTTGAAATTCTCTCAATTTTATTCGAATTTCGCCCAATGTATGCGATAATTTTCCTCATGTTCGCCTTTGAGGCTCGCACTCGCGGATTTATTAACTCCAAGATTCTTGCAGGATAAGTTCCATTGGTTTATAGTACCATTCAAAAATGACCGTTTGACTGTCCTTTGAGGCTCAATTTTATACCAATGCCTAATTGAGGATGGTTCTGCATTCATTAAGGATGATTTTGTACTCTTCTGCCCATGCTATATTGCCACTATTCCCGTTATATAGACTACTTAATCATTACATTTTCCTTCCAGTTCCTTAAGTTTCTCAACCTACTCCTCTTACAATTGCAAATCTTTTAAATTATTTTGAACATATCGCGGCACTGTTTTAAGCACCATTTCAACTTGATAAATCTCTCCTATTGCATACGGACCTCAAACAGTTTCCAATTGTATAACTACGAATTCGCATGAGATTTCTAATAAATACGATTCTAATTTGTTGAACTAACGTCCTAAGAAAGGAATACCACCGAATAGCGAAGAGAAAGATCTAAGATTAAGTTAAAAATCAATTCATGGATACATATTTATGCGATACTTTTCGTTTTTTAACAAAAGCAGCTTATGTCGTATAAATGGAATTACAAAAAATCTAGAGTATCACTGTTATACAAAACGGATATCCATGAGGACATCATGGTTTTCGTTTCGAAATTTTTTCAATTTTCCGTGTTTCAGCGTCCTACTCCATGGCTTCATCGTGGTTTCTTTGGGAATGTCGCAACATCGTTTGGTCAAAGCTTAAAATGTTTTTTATCGACAATTTTCAGGTTTTAAATATCCTTTTCCCTCCTCAGCGTGCGAGATATAAAGAATGCGTGCTTGTTGAACGAGAGGAGGAAAAACTGGAACATTTAAAGGCGATACAAAGGTCATCATCGAAAAAAAATAAATACCTTTCCTCGCGCTCGAGGGAAAGGAAAAAAAATGGTTAACGAGGTCCACGTAACGGTCAAAGTGTTAAACCTATATCCGGTGTCTCCCTCTTGTGCGGGAGTCGTATTGTTCGAAGTGGATCTGGCGGGAGGAAAAAAAAGAAAAACGAGCGGCGAGGGGCGGAGAAAGGGAACGAAGAGAAAAAAAAGTAAGTAAAATATTGGAAATATCGACCAATAACGTCGAATCAGAAATAAAGGGGATGTGCCCACAGCATCTTGTGAAACTATTCTCGGCTAATCTGCGCAACGCTTTCGATGGATATTTAATGGCGCACGATTTTTACAGCTGGGAATCTCGGGGATGCATATCGTGTGAAAATGAGTAAAATAATCTCACAGTATAGAAATGTTTCATATTGCATATCTTTCTCAGATTTTGGGAGAGTAAATAGCTTCACAGTATTCTTCTGGCACAGGAGAAAGGAAAGATCATAAAATTAATGAAACGAAATGCAAGTGTGAATGTTATAGGTTAAGAAAGAAAAATCTTGGCGGTAGAAAAAGTTAGAACCGAAGATTTTTCGGAAAGATCCCAGTAAAACTTGTAGATGAACTGCAATGAGGGATCCTTATCCCTTATTCTTAATATAATTTCCGAGTATTTTTTTTAAATCCGAAGATTCCAATGGGTAAAGCGATTTTTTAGCTTACGTTTAGAGTATTTCTAGTAAATTCTTTATAGGATAGTTTAAGGTTAATTCGTTTATAGAATTTTTATTTTTAACATATGTCGAATCTATCAATTTGTATCTTTTGTCGGCACCGAAACTGCAACATTCGGACCCCCATTCGCCTATAGCGGAAGCGGTCACGGGTTCGATTTCCGATGGGGTCCACTTTGAAGAAAGATGCAAATTGTCCTTAGCAGCCGAAGAACAATCACAAAATGTTTACAACGTTCAAATGCTCTTATCTTCACTCATTTAAGTCCTCCCCTTCTTCGAGGTACATATTTTTAATCAAAGGCATTTTACGATACTTTAATCCGTTTTTACGCCGAACACCAGAGATTTGCCTCCGTATCGGTTTCGACTCTACGTTATCAATATTAAGCAAGTAATTCTCGAATTATGTCGCAGAATAAACAGCTTAGACCGGGTTTAGATGTCTCCTTTTTAATTTCCATCATTATAATTAATAATAACAGTTCTTTCGTGTCTTTGCCAATCTTTGAGTTGAGTTAAAAGTAAGAGCGATTCATCGATGTGATCGTTAGTGGATTAATAACCATTGGTAATTATTCACAACTTGGCAAATGTTTGAAAAAAAAATCAATGGATGTCACGTGGTTCCTACGAAGGCCATGGCTGTATTCGAAAGACTATTGCACGTGCGCCTTGTGTAAAGAAATGAGGTCTGAGGAAAGTGAATACCAGTATCCAATATCACCATTTTCTATCATTCCCGTCACCACAAACATTTTCCACGTTCCCCATGTTTAAGTAAGCCAGCTATTCGCAGAGAGCTTCCGACGCAAATTGTTCGAGCCATAGTGAAGGTGAATGCGCGTTGTGTTTGGTCACTTGAAGGTTTCTCATTTACCTAGAGTGCTCCACTCCGGCTCGCAGTTTTCCCACGGCAGTTGCTTGTTGAGTGAGGCGAACATGTAGAAGATAGTCCACGCTATAATGAGGTTGTAGTAGAGCATGACGACTGTGGACACGATGACCATTCCGTATCCGAGACCGTGGAAGAGCGGACAGAACTTGGCGTAGATGGCTGCGGGTCCAAGGTTTGCGTACTGCCCGAAAGACAGTTCCATAAACATCAGCGGCAGGCCTGCGATGACCAGCATGATGGTGAAGGGTATTAGGAAGGCCCCTGAAATAGATGTCAGACGGATGTTTTTAGTGAAAACCTTGGGTGTTAGAGTTGACATAAATATTGCTAAAAATTTTAAAAAACACACGCAGATCAATGGCTAATAACCTTAATCTTAACCTTAACCTTAACCTTAATGGATAATAATATCAGCTCCTTGAACTCTCAATTTTGCTTTGGCATACGTTATCGTTTACTCAAACATTTTCTGTAGAAATTAACTTTATGGTTCAGAGGATGTTTCCTTTGCGATTCATTCTTATCACACATAATCACATGTTAAATATGTTATAAATTATTATATAAATTATACATATTTTTTGCGGATTAATCAATATTGAAGAAAAAATTCGAAAAAGATCATGATTATTTCTGAAATTTATTAATAATAATTACAGCTAGCTACGATAGAGATCATACCATAGAGACAATCGTTTACTTCTTAGTTACTTGAACAACATGATAAGTAATTCCCCTTCATAATAACATCCTTAACTCCCCTTACAAGGATTTCTGCACATCTGTTAAGCAACCATTGGGTTTAGAGCGTGTATGTTCGTATCTGGAATAACATGTGGTAATGAAGGTCAAAAAATAGAGAAGCAGGTTTGTAGTATAGGTCTTATTAGAAGGTAATAATTTTTATGCCAAGTGTATGAGCAAAACGCATCTGAAAAATAAATTTCGGTATTTTATTTCAAAGAATAAAATTCCATTAATGCTACCTGGAATAACTAAATGAGTCATTGAAATGAAATATCATTAACCCGTAATTCATTGCCGCAAGGGATTAATTATAACTCTTTATTATTTATTAGGTTATCTTTAATTGATAAAATTCCTAACGTTGATTATTTACTTGACAACCAGTTTTGATGATGTTTTAAAAATGTTCACTTTTGAATGTTGTCACAAGGGCTAGAAATCAGAAAACCACTTGTGATTACAAATCTGAGCAAACCACTTTGGCCAGATATCTTCCACTTTGTATTTCATTAAACACCACGTGAGTCTTAGAATGTACCAAACAGTGCTTAGATTTTTACAATTTCTTCGTAAATGTCTACCTGCAGGCGGTGAGTGTAAGAGGATTCAAATCCAAAACGATTGCACGAATCTTAAATTTGTTTTATATAAGAGTTGCACTTGAATCAATACCGTAAATATTTCGATGTGAGGCGCGATAAAGAGAATTTGGGATACGTATCTTTAATAAATGGTGAAACGTTGCCGAAACTTGGAAAACGGAAATCCTCTTAGTCTCAAATCGCTGGCGAAATAAACGCAAGACCGATTACGGTATCAGAATATCATTAATCATTCCATTATCTTCTTCTCGAAGCCTCGATTCTGAGCGAAACTTTAGGAAAGACAAATAAGCCACGAGATTAAGATTTAATTAGGAAATAATGAAGACTCGGGGAATTCATTCCAAATAATGAACCGGAAACGAGGTGGGATATCAAGGGATTAAAATTAAACTCAACTTTGGCTATTGAGAAATAATGTACTGCAAATTAAGCTTCGGAAGGTCGACTGAATTCTTAAGTCTCTGTCCTGGGAAGAATTTATAGCGAATGGTAGCTTTTATTCCATACCGTATCCATGGATATATGCTTTTGTGATGTTAATCGTACTATTTTGTGTGGGAAACCACAGCAAAGTAACTTGTGTATTTAATGTATGATCGAATACTTAATGGCACGTACGAAGTTGTATTGAGCAACACCTCTCAACACCAGACCTGATATATATTCTGGTCTCTTGGTTCTAAAGTTTCCATGTATAATTACTATAGTTTTCCTCTATTTTTATTCTTTAAAATTTTACTATACTGTTCATTGTTTTTATAAGTCTTAGTCTTTTTAATGTTTTATGGTGTTTAACTTCATTAAATCTTCTTAAGTAATTTTTTCTATGAACATTTTTACTTAAAATTTAAAACTATTTTGATTTTCAAATTTTATCGTTTGAAATGCTAATTTCTTTGTGATTTTTATTGTTTTAGTGAGTTTGTTTTAGTTAATTTTGTTACAGTATCGTTCAAGTGATTTCTATGTAAACCGTTTCCTTTACATCTTTTAGTTTGTACTATCAGTAAGTTTGAGCAGGTTTTTCACACTCCCCTTCTTTGTGGGCGTTTTTCTGCAGTGGATAATTTTTCCTAAGACTTCACTTAGATTTTGTACATCCACGAATCCCTCTTAAGTTTTCCTCTCTATTTCTATTAACAAATTTATTTGTTTTTATTGATGAAGACAGGTTATATGGAAGAAGAGACATTTTAGTCTCAATCTTGCCTTAATAAAGACCATAAAAAATAAAAAACAAGTTATTTTCAACTGACAATTCAAGGCGAATCTTTGATATTTGCATTGTGTTTCTCATACGTCCCATAGAGTCTTAATTTTCAAAACAATAACTCTTAAGTTCTTTACTTTTTCATTTTTATTAACTTTTGTCCTTACATCCCTTTTGCAGTACTTTGATGAAGGATCCACCATTCACTTCTGTCTGAACATTATTAGTTTTTTCATACAAATTACCTCACTTGATAATTGTAATGCTTGTGTTAATCAATACAATTCCTATCTCATTTAGTATTTAAAGTTTGAAATTGAAATCTATTTCCCACTTAACGTAACCAATTCTTCAATTTAGCAAAATATTCTGCCTTTTCCTTTTCTGCTATACCTAATCCACCCCCTGAAATCTCTCCCGCATTTGCATCGAAAACTCCAAGAGAAAATGAAATTTCATTATGTTAGAGCCTCTCTCGTGTAGTTCTCCATTTTCTATCCATAATATCTCCGAGTATTGTAATTAAATAAATCTCCTAGATAGTATAAACAAAACATAATACTCTTGGTTGTTATGCTGAGCATAGTCAGTTGTCTCTTGTCTTTTTTACATCTCCTTGTCATATAAAATTTCCGGTTAGAATATTTTAGTTGAGAATATGTAAGCAGGATTTTTTCGGAGAGATTTTATGTAAATGTTACAATATAAATACGTTCAATGTTTATAATAACGCTGTTCTCCGTTAAACGATTTTCTTTTTTATACAATTCGATTCGGTTGACCATAACATTACGTAATTAAATTGATAACCCTCTCCTATTCACCGAACTCGGTGTCGAGTTGGTTTGTTTAATGGAATATACGTTACGTTTAGAAGCAGAATGAATAGAAGAGAGGGTTTAGGCTTTATTAGGGACACAAAAGGATACCCGAAGAGTTTTCACGGAGACATTTCCTTGCCATGCACTTCTTTAGCGAGTAAACTAGGGTGTAAATAGGCGGATGGTCTAATGGGTCAGAGAGGGGGCGGTTGGAGTGCAGCAGAGCGTGTCTAATGGGGCGAAAAAGAGCGGTAAGGGAAAGGCTTGCAAGTAAAGGAGGAGATGAGCTAACAAGCAAGCGATCCTGGCTGCGATGGAAAGGCGTTAGGGAGGAAGAGGCCTTTGAGTCGTTGAGCCAGGAGTGATATGACCCATTATCGGCCCTGAATAAGGGACTGAATGAATGGGACGGATGAAAAGGACGAGGTCAGGGAGAAGACAAAAGGTTTGGGAGGAAGGCACAGTTTTTACAAGACATTTCGCTCGGAGAATTACGTATTTAACTATCTGAAGTGCTTCGAGGATTTTCTGGACCATTTGTATGTGAACGAAAGCTAACTTGAGGATTAAAGTGAATTAATACATCCATTTCACTCTCTCATTTCCAATGTAATTTCGTTGAAAGTTTTTGATCTCACTTGTTAGATTTTAAATGATTCCGCAAGGATTTGCACTTTCAACCTTTGAAAGTATTCGCTTACCTTTTTTCGATGGCTAATTTCTGGAAAATCAATACGATATGCATAAGAATGTTTATTAGCTATGTTAAGCGGTATCGTAGAGAGCTACATCTCAATTAAAATATCTTGTTTTGAAGGAATAACCGGAGTGAAAAAAGCAACATAACTGGGACTCGAACCTAGGTCTCCCACTTTCCGGGAAGGTATTCTAACCACCGAATTATCATGCTGTATCTCTTCCGCACTATTCGGAAATAGCTGCTGGGAAAGTGGGAAACCTGGGTTCGAGTCCCAGTCATGTCGCTATTTTTCACACCTTGGGATTCAGCCGCACGGCTCTTTCGTGCTAAGTCAATCACCTTTCCTCAACCCTTGTTTCTTTTTTGTTTTTCTTAGTTTTATGTTGTTTTATTGCTGTCATTTGAAGTTATTATCATTGTTTTCATTCAATGAACCATTACTGGCTGTTTTTGGATCTTAAGAAATAAATGATAACCCTGCGAGGTATTGGAACGATTTTCAATCTTAAGGAATTAGTATCTTTCTGAATAAAGCTCGGTACAAAAGAGAAATCTTCGTATACCGTTCAATCCTGATATAGATTATAGCAGAAAATAGCTTACACTAATCGGATGAAAGTTTATAAGCAGATGGGAAGGTAATTGTTGTGAAGCAAGAGAAATAAATTAGGTCCAAAAGCATGTGTAGAAGAGCTCAAACAGTGAGTAAAAATATGCGTCAAATGAATGAATGAAACGAACAGAATGACAGCGGAAATAAAAATAGGTATTTAATGATTGTAGGGCTGCCTCACATTTTTCAGATTTTCATCTATATTTGATGGAACATTTTTCGTATCACTCATAATCTTTTTCGACTGTTCTTCAAAGTTTTCATGAATGGGAAAAACAATCCTGCCTTTTTTTATAACTGCCGCCTCGTTTCGAGATCACACGATTCTATGTGGTATTCCGAAAAAAGTTTGAATTGAGCGTGGAGTTCGTGTGATGCACTATTCTCTGGCTCTTTGGGAGAGCTTTATATTCTGTCGAGTATACAGTAAAAGCTCATTTTCAAAGGGAATTTTAATTGCCTCCTCTGCGATGTATTTTTTTGGTGGAGGGCGCTCTGGCAACGGAACATTTGAAAAACGAAAAACACGTAAAGGAAACGCGTAGTTGTAGCATTTTCATGTGTAATAACGATTCGTGTTTTTTCACTATAAAATTAGCGCTTCTTAGATAAAGCTATTAAACATTTGCAAACATTGATTTAGTTCAGGCTTTTACCATAGAATGATGGAATAGAAATTAAAAGCTTAACTTCAATTGCGCAAACTTAGATTACTACTCAAATTCGGCATTTTGAGACATGAAAGTAATCTGCGAAGGCGTGATTCGGAGGAAAATACCATCTCTAAGAGCTCTTTGAGACGTTTCCAAAAAGTGATTTTGGGAAATTAGAAGCTGATGAAATTGATCTGTCTTTTAAAGAAATCACATTTACCTCTATTGCTTCCAAAATTAGTTTAATATCATTCTTACCCGATTCGGTATCTTGAAAGCAAATAACACGAGGCAGGTTTTAGTCCTCAAATTTTACGTTTTATTTGGACGGAAAAAGGATCTAAGAGATGAGAATGCTTGAGAAAACGAATTAATATAGCATCTCCAATCATAGGTATTTTCTAAATTATGTGAAATCTTTTTCGTTGGAACAGATGGGTTGGTTGCCTTTAAGCAAATTGTCAATGATGGTGTACAATAAGTGTGTTAGTGACACGAAAGGGAATGTGAGACCTGAGAGTGATGGTTGGGAGTGATTGATGATATAATGAAAGCTAAGTAACAAGAGGGAGTGCATGGTATGATCAATGGATGAGTCTGCAGCAGCAGTATTTTCAAAATTGCTCCGACAGTTGAGGTCATTACGTACTTATGGGCCACCACAGGGAATCGAACCCGGAACAGCTTTAAAGACTAATTTAAATCTTTACAAGGAAGTAATCTCTAAAGTGGTCGTTCTTTTCGCATAGCATCAGAGAAGATAATATTGTAGATCAGGTGAGGTTTAAACAACCCTCTGCCATACGCCACTGGAAGCTCATGGGTTTTAAATCTAAACTGAACTAAACAAATACAAACGCGCTACAGAAGTGGCTGTTCAGGATCCCCATTATGAACGTTTCCGATTTCTAAAGCGTTTATAAAAGAAAAGTATGGAAGAGCATTGTAAATTCAAAGCTATGGCTTATTCCACAAGTACGTTATACTATGAAGGCAAGACATTTTTTCTCTACTGTGACAGTTGTCAATATTTACCAGAGAAATAATCACTTGTTGTGCAACGTCGGAAGTTGATGAAAGACGTACATGGTAATATATATATTAGAGAAAAAAGAGAAATTCGCGCCAGATTTCTAACATTTACATTTACATTTAAACCCCGAAAGCCGCCAATAGCGCGTGGCAGGGTGTGTAAAAACACCGATAATCCTATCAAACCCTAACTGCTGTTAGCTTCTGTAATATTACGAGGGAAAAACGACCAGAAGTAACTCCCGAGGAGGCGGCAACGTCGTCTCGTCGGAGCGACGTCATCATTATAGGCCGCCTCATATCTCTCCCCCCAATGCATTTAGGAAAAATCGCCCTAGCTTATTTTTTAAATCATTTAAATAGCGCATAGTAAAAATTTCAACTGCTTAGGATCAAATTTGTAGGAGGAGATCGATTTTTTATTCAGACGCTTATTAAAGGTCAATAAATCACGATCGGATCTCAGAAACGCGGATTTTGCTTCACGACTATATACCACATTTCTGCTAAAAGTTTGGTTTTTCTGTGACTCCTGGTCATTGTTCCACAAAGGTGTGAAGATGACCGAGTCATGGATTTGCCGTGTTTTTATTTGGTTTACGTCGACTCACATAAAGCAGGAGATCGATATTGACCCTTAATGTATATTATTTTAAAGACAAATAAATGCTCTTTCGAACGATGTATAACATGCCCCAGTATAATAGCAGATCATCAATGGGTAACGCGTCAAAGTCCAGGTCTATACTATTTTCAATCCGACAGTGTACGTCCTGGAAATCACTTCCCTGAATCGCTTCTTAGTTTTCTCTCGGAACTCGCGCACGTTGCTAACTGGAATAACAATATCAGCTTTCTCGTCAATGAGATCTGTAGTGATAAACTTTTCTAACTCTCAACTAATAAAATAATGAAATTTAATTATGTACTTAGGTTGTACTTATGTTATATCTAGGTGGAACCATTACCCCATTACTAACGACACTTTTCATTACACGTAGAATTTTATATTAATAATCAGAGTCGTCTGAAGTGGGAGTCGCTACGGGCGCAAGCTGAGACCCAGCACTTGTGGGAGTAGGAACCTTCAAAATTAGATATTGCCCTCGAAATAATCTATCCGGATAATAGAGAAGCAAGACGAGAGGATTGTCCTAAGGCTCAAGAGATTATAAAATATGTAGAAAGATTCCAAGGAAAATTTCCTCAAACGAACGTTTGGAAGTAGATAAGATTGACAAATCAAAAATTATCAACACACATTTCGAGAAAGCTAGGAAAAAATAGATATTTTAATTGCAATAGTCTTATTATTTCTCTACAGATGTCTTAACCTTAACAGATAGTTTTGAGAATACATTTCCCTGCGTTTTATAAAAATAATACTAACATAAACTTGAAAATTTCCAATTGAATAAGAAATTTGCTATTTTCAAGCGGGCCCTTACCTCTCACCCACGGCCACATGGTTCCTAGACTCTCTCTCCGTCGTGCATAGGCGTAGCCAAGGGGGTGGTTTTGGGGGATTAAACCCCCCATGAGAACAGAACCAACAATAAGCAGTAGCATGCGAGAGGATGGCCTATCACAATTATGCCATAAAAACATCGCTGGAGATCCGCAGGGTATATAGTATGTACATGTTAAAATAGATCAGTTTATATTTTCATAAGATTTTTGGCGGAAGTAAATCTGCCCCTGGATTGGAGGCAATGCAGGGTTTACTCCATGGCTCTAATCCCCCATTAACAATTCCTAGCTACGCCACTGCCGTCTACCTACACTTATTTACCCGATGCAAGTAACTTACGAAGGAAATATACGTTAGGATAACTTTTCGTTTTTCCGCAGTCTCGCATCGGAATCGGTATCGTCCCTTGTACGTGTCTTTCTTAAATGAATCAATTCACCTATCTTTTCGAAAGTGGTAGCGGAGCATGGAATCATCGTTAAATAGGCGTTGGTGAAATGGGGGAAAGGACCTTGACTCTGAGTTATTATTTGGATGCAATTTATTACAGTGGTTCATTGTTTCTTTACAAGACGGAAGCAATGAAGTGATTGCACTGTTATGGAAGTTAAGGTTTTTATCTTCCCGAAAACGGGGCACAATCAGCAAAGCGGAGGAAATAAAGGAGGGAACGAAAATGAAAAGCGGGGGAAATCGAAAGAGGAAATGCGGTTAATCTAAATTCGTAGGCAAATGAACGGCATTTGGAAGGGACTGTTGAGGGGCGAATTGGAGGAAATGTGGGGGAGCAAGATGCTGCAGGAAGCGCCAGAGATACAGGAACTGAGATACTCGAATGCGAATTCTCTCTCGGGAAGTTAAAGGAAGAAGTTTTTGAACGAATCGGAAATGAAGTCGCAAAGAGACAAATGAGAACTTCTTTCGCTTCTTCCGGTAGATCTTTAAGATTTTTTTCTACAGAAGAAGCTTTTTTATCGGTTTGTGTTAATGGAGAAAGTGAACTCAAAGATCTGACCGTATCTTTGTCGCCCGATGCCTATCCTTTGATTTCAAAAACATTTTTGTCTTTCAAAACAGACTTTCTGTTGCTCATCAGTCAATCAGTAAAACTGTGAATCATTAAGCAATTACGGAAAACCCATGCTTAATTTGTCCACGAGCTACGTTAAAAATGGACATTCAAAGTAAAAATACTCTGCAATACTTTGTATACACACTACGACACTATATATGTAAAAAACGTATTCAGTCATACACGAGATCCATCTCTACACGTTCATGTACGTTAGTCGAGCTTTACAAGACAAAATGTAGATTTTTAGAAAAAAAATGCATTATTATGGGAATCACCATCGCATCTACCAAATCTGAATGCTTTTATTTTTATATAGTACCTGAATTTTGATGTTGAAATCTATCTATCCTATCTATTGAGCCTCTCATCGCCGAGGATTCCAGAAATTTTATTAAAGGGTGCATATTTCTTCGTCGTAACGGAAAACTTTGTGCGGATTCCAAAAGCAATGAAGCAATGCTGTGGAACTTGGAGCGACGGTGTGTATATACTAGCTGTTTTAAAGAATTTTTAAGAGAATGTACGATTAAATTGGTGGAACAGTTCGATGTTTTGAATGTAAGCTAGTCATCTTCTTGTCCGCGAATTCTTAATATTTAATTCATTGATTCGCGATTGAAATGGCGTTAATGGGGAATTGGAAGGAAAATGAGAAGTGGTTAAGTTTGATGAGAGGAGCGGAGTTGGGCGCCAATTGGACGTTCTTGGTACTGCACGAGGAAATGCCATCAAAGATTACTTCCGTCTTGGGGAGAATTTTCGATTTCAGCGCCATCCGCCGGTGAAAACCCCAGCAAATCTCCCTTCAGATTTCATCTGGAGCTGCGTTTTTCCCTATGAAATTGGTCCGTCTTCCGGAAGCTTGCTTTTCCAATGTATAATTATGGTAGTATTACAAAGATGAATAGACCCTTTATAGGCTTGGTTAGGCCCAATATGCAAATGTATGGCAGTAAACATTAAGCGAGATGTAAAAGCTCGATTCACCTGATTTATGATGCGTCGAAAACAAGCAATTTACCTGGACAGGACTCATGAACAGCTGCCTAAGTTTGTCGCATTTCGAAACAGATTGATTTCTTTTCTTCCACGATGTATCTCATGGTCATGTATTTTCTTGTCTTTTTTTCATTTACACATTATAAATGATGGGATAAGTTTGGCTAAGATGATGTTCCTTAATTATGAAACTTCTTTGCTTCCTATATTACAGAATGCATAACATAACAAAAAAAACCTGACTCATCAGTTAATTTTAAGTACATGTTAAAGGTTGAAAGGCGAAATTTCACGTGAGGGCTGTATGATAAGTACCTGTGTTAGCCAAGAAAACGTATTTTTTTAACTTCTTTTAAATTTATTTCTCCATATAGACTCCTTTCAACTCAATGCATTTAGTCCAGCGATATTCTAACTCTTACAAGCCATCCAAAAAATGTTTTGTCGAAATCTGCAAAATAGGCCTCTGTTGGGGCGATGACTTCCTTGTTTGACATAAATCGCTTTCCCCAAGCCATTTTTTCATGTTTGCAAACAAAAAGAAATCGCATGGGGCTATCTGGAGAATAGGGTGGATGAGGTAGCAATTCGTACCGTAATTCGACCAGTTTTGTGGCAATTGCAGATGAGTGAGCTGGTGCGTTGTCATGATAGAAGAGCACTTTTATCTTCGCCAAATGGGGCCGTTTTATTCTTCAATTCGGCATCGAATCGGTCCAATAAATCAGCATAGTACTTCCCCGTGATTGCCTTTTCCTTCTTCATATAGTCGGTGAAGATGATCCCTCGCGAACCCCAAAAAACGGTGGCCATGACTTATCCGGCCGATGGAACCGTTTTCGCCTTCTTTGGAACAGGTCCACCGGGTGAAATCCACTGTTTTGACTGTTCTTTCATTTCTGGCGTGTAGTAATGGATCTATGTTTCATCAATAGTCACGAAACGCCGTAGAAACTCTTTCGGATTGCGCTTAAACATGTCCAAACAGTGCTCCGAAGTTGTCATGCGACTCCGTTTTTGCTCCACTGTGAGCAAACGTCCATCTCGCCGATAGCTTTCTCATGCCCAATTTTTCGTATAGGATACTTTGTATGTGTTCAATTGAGATGTTTACAATGTCAGCAATCTCTCTGATCTTCACACGGAGATCTGCTAGCACGATATCATGGACTTTGTTAACCATATCCTCCATAGTCACCTCAATCGGACGGCCTCGGCGCTCTTCAACAAAAACGGATGTTCGGCCACGCATGAATTCGTTAAACCAATATGGTCCTTATAAACAGCATGCAACTTCACCTTGATTTCCTCACACGTCTTTCCATCCAAAAAAAAGAAATCGAATCACTGATCGATATTGCTCTTTCTCCATGGTGGCAAGCAAACACGAACTTGACTACTTTCAACAGCTATCCAAACAAAACTACTCAATTAATCTGTCTGAAATTTTGACAGTCATATATCTAAAGATGGCGTTAAATTGAGGCATACATACATTTTGTGTCAGTGGTGCCATCAGTCGCCAAACACGGGTACTTATCATACAGCCCGTGACGTGACTAGGAAAGGTTCTGGCAAGGTAGCTTGATGGGTTAGAGCAATCGACCGGCTAGTGGAAGACCCGGGCCCCGGTCCGTTATTCCGTTTTTTTTTTCTTTTAAGCAATTAAAATTTCCGTTTAATAATGCAATATGGATAGTAAATATGTCGAATGAGCTAAAAAGTCAGCCAAGTAGGCTAAAATTTTCTGAATTCAGAGATGCCTAAAATTAGATGCACAGAATGCCGAAGCTACGTGAAACCGAAATATTTCTTTCTTCTTCTGTTTATTTTCTTACACCTTATGGATATGTATCTCCGAACGAAGCTGTTGCTGAGAAATCCTGCAACAAACTGGCAAGCATTGCCAAGTTGTTTCTTGGCATAGGATGGAAACTGTTAAAAAAAAGGTTAAAGCTCATGTCAAACTTTCTCGATATATTTTTAGGGAATTCTTCCTCAAGAGACGCTTGATATTCGTCCAAGTTGCTGCAAGGACTAATCAGATTGTGCAACAGAAACCAGATGAATAGACGGTGTAACCAGACGATTCCAGCATTTATTTCTTCCACTGACGATGCATGGGTGATATATGGCGGGAATCTAACTGGAAGCAAAGGGAGAGACCATGAACTATGTATATCTGTTCGTTTCTTTATAAAGATCACAACAAAGGTTGCTGAGAGTGGCTAATGAGAAGAATGGAGAAGCACCAAAATAATTAATGGAATTTATGATGGAAGAATGGGTGAATCTGAAGCAGATGTATCTAAGGATGGGATGTCGAGGAAAAAATTGTAAATAAGCGTGGAATTTCCTTGCCAGTGAGAAATGAGGCAGGTGTGTAGATAAGTATGAATACAAGGTATGGAAAAATTGAGAATCAGGTTGACCGCTGTGCGTGTTATCTCCTGGTTAATTTGTACAAATAAAATTTTACCAAGAGGTTACAAATACCTGCTTAAAATGAAGGCTATTAATGAGATTGCTAAAATAGGACGTATGGTTGACTGAATAATGAGTATATTCTTAATATCCTCAAATTAACTATTTCCGGTTAAGTTACAGGGTCAAAGGTACCGGATGTAACGTTATTTTTATTTGCAAATGAGTCCACGTTTCCGTAGTAACATCATAAAAATCAAATTAGTTCTTCCTTAGCAGAATAGTTCCTTCTTCCTGGCGGAATAACCCTTCGTATGGTATTTAGACTGTTAGAAAATCATTAGTGTATTGTATTATTTTAGTGTTCTGATGTCTTTGTTAAGTGAATTTTGGTATATTGCGATCTCTTCTACAATTAAGCATTATTTACGCACCCTAAAAACCATGCTTTGAACAAGATTCGAACTTGGGACTTCAGCGATGTTTGGCTAGTACGCTAACCCCAAGGTCGAGGACATGGGTGTCTCACAACACAGTCTTCGGTCTGAAGGAAGGCTAGAACCTCATTCTCTCCCCAATCAGCTACATGGAGCTTTGAAGAGGGGATGAGGCGACTTGGCAAAATTAGGAGTCGGATAGTTTGCCCGTTTTGTTTTCCTCCCCTAGCCAGAATGCAATAAATGGTCAAAGTTCTCGTAGCTGCAGCACAATAACCCTGTGAATACATTTTTCTATGTCTATGTCTATGTCTATGTCTATGTGAGTACCCTGCAAGCCGCCTTTCGGCGTGTGGCAGGGGGTGCATGCACCACTAAAAACATACCACTTTTCAAAGCCAATGTGGGTTGATACAGGATATAACCAGGCGAGGAAGTAGTGTGAACGGTGTATGTACTCATGAAATCGATATTTTCAGGCAAAACAACGAAGTTTTTCATGTTCTGTAGTGTGCGCATACCCTCCAGATGCCGGCGGACTATTAGAAAATTATTTTCAGAACTGTATCTTGACAAGGAAATTCCGGTAACCGCAGAATGCCGTTCAAAAACAAGAGAAACCCATTTCAGTCTGAGATCGGTAAATCTATTCGATATTTAAATAGATGAGACTTAATGTTAATGAGAATTAACGGAGATGAGGTGGCGACATAGGCTTTTGATCACGTCTCACCACTCTTCTTAAATACACACATGAAAAGGGAAGAGGTTAATTGATGGTTCAAGTGAATCGAGCATGTTCGGAAACGACAACCCTTCACGTTTAACCCTTACTCGAACCCTCGTAACTCCCCTTTATCTACAATCTACGTTTCATAGCTTGCCTTCAATTTTCTCGCCGCTCTTTGAAGATGCGATCGATCCATTCTTAACGAACGTTTCCTTGAAGCACCTTGTTATGATTGGCTTGGAATATTCGCTGGTCAAGTGGACTAGGTCTGCAAGGTGAAGATGAGTGATAATATAATGATATTCTTTTATTTTTTCTTACACGTTCATTACTAGAAGGGACCCAACGGCTCTTGCAGTTCTCTGGAAGATCCATAAGTTAAACTCGGAACGATTTTAATTGGAGTTGAAGTAAATCTTTCCTTCTTCCCTGAGGCCATTCGAAGATGCTTCTGGAGAATATTTTTTCGCCGCCGTTCTAAGGCGTTATAATGAACCCTATTCTGCCATTTATCGCCTTTCACAATCAATAAGCATGGGTAATGATATTCACGTATTATCTTTTTATATTTATTTTATATACATACATACTTTTAGAGAGGTTCATGTGCCTTAGTATTCCCCACTCAACGCCATTTCCTTCGTCTCTTGGTAAGTTACCCCACCCTTTCTGTCATCTAACGACTTTTGTCTCTGTCTTTTCCCCTCTGCTTTTTCCATTGTGTTCTTCCCTCAATGACATTATTTAGCAATCCCTCTTCTCTTAATATTTCATCCACCAATTTCCTCTGTCGACATTTAATTACTTCAATTAAAACCCTCTCCTCCCCAACCATCTTTAGTAACTCTGTGTTCGTTTTTCTGTCCACCCAACTCACTTTCTCCATTCTATGCCATACCCACATCTCGAAGGCCTCTAATAGTTTGATAATCTTTTCGTGAGGTCCATATTTCATATCCATGCAGCAAAACATTCCACACCAAGGATTTTACCAATCTTTTCCCGATTCTTTAATCAAGACCTCTGTTATCAGTTCTTTCTTATCGTCGTAAACAACCGCATTCTAACGTGTTTATAACTTCACTTCTTATGTCTGGATTTAATGTAAGACGGGACGGGATTAAACCTCAATTTTCCTAAAAATTAAGCCGCATAGGCATATTTATCAATCTACAGCCTTAATTATAATAATTATTTATCCATATTTAGGGTTACTAACTAAAAGACCTCAGCCCGAAGGTTTCCGTTTGCATCCCGAATAACCTGAATGGGTACCTACCCTTTTCTGTTGGTACCCTCCAGCTGCCATGGCAACGTCTATAATGACGGTAATTAATCCAACGTATCTTTAAATGTTCCATATTGCGATATTTTGGTTATGGATTCATATTATCCGCTCATTACATTGATCTCTTTGAAGGATCGCAGAATACGAATGTGTACATTCTAATGCGTTTTTAACCTCATCTTGAACAGAATTCTTTGAGATAAATTATTTTACTGAAAAATAATAAAAGATACCGTTTTTTGCTCAATGAAAGATGTCTAGAGATTAAATTTGATCATTTGAGTGAGTTCTAATTTGAAGTTTTTCAAAATATTTGATTCAAATTGATTTTTCTGAAAGAAAAGTTATTTTGCCGATGGAATATCTGTATAATTTAATCGTTTGCTGTGTGTTCTTTTCGCTCCTGGAATTGACCCGGAGAAAGTGATCTAAAACCCGAAGAAACTTTGCTTCGCACGGAGCCTCCGGCCCAAAATTCCCTAGTTGGGACCCTTTTCGCATTTATAATGATTGGAACTGTGCCAATACATTTTATTCAGAATATCCTTCATCTGCTTTTCTCCTCTGAAACAATTACTAACTCTACGGCGGAGGCCGACATGTTGTAGAGCTTAATTGCAAATTATTCGCATAATACCTATCACTTTACTCGTCACTGCGTTAATATAGATAACATCTAATTTTCGTAGCCCTAGAAACTTCCCGATGAATAAAAACCCTTTTTTGGTGGTCCATGTCTTTACACAAAGCATTTCTCCCAACGAAGCACTCTCCGAGCTTTTTCCTCAGAATTTCATTCGGAACATATTCCTTTCAGTCTTAAACTGTAATGCAATAATCTTCCCTTCTTCTACAAAGGATCTCTTTGGTATCTTCCTGAAACAAGAACATATTTCTGTGATGTTGAGTATTTGATAATTCAATCCGCAGTGTTCTTTTAACATTTGCCTAAAATTTTCCCTGCTGCTTCAAGTTCGACCGATACGCTCTTTCCCCTTTGCTTAATCTCATACAAATTCGTATGGTCCTTCTAAGCTACCCAAATAGGGTGAATAGTTTCCTCTATACCATTAACGTTTCATTTCCGTAAACATTGACTTGCATCAAAAGCATGCCTTCTTACGAAATTGATATACTGCAAGCTTTACATTTGTTATTGATTAGCGATTCATTGTCGCGCAGGTATGTTTAATAAGCTAACTCTTACCATCGGTTAGGGGCAGCGTTATGCTTCAATCACTGAAATATTACTTATGTTAGGGGCGTAGCCAGGATATGTGTCTTAAGGGGGGGGTGTCTGAGCCATGGAGTAAACGTAGGCAAACTTCTGCCCTAAATGTAACGAAGATAGAATCAGATTTATTATTACCTATGATATATTCGTATGTAATCTCGTATATTCCCAGCGAGTCACCAGTGACTTATGTAACTATAACATTTAAATTATTACAATTTACCTCCCATAACCTCGATGTTAAAAATCCCATTTTGACTTTGAGGGTGTTAATACCAACCCCCCCCTCTCCCTAGCAACGCCACTGCTTAAGTATAAAAACATATTGGGGCGATAATTCTAGCAGTACTTTGAAAAGTATTCCGTCATAGGGAAGTGGTTTTATAGGAAGCGGAGGTCTCAAACCGACCTCCGCGGAATCGAAGTTCCCAGAATCAAATTAGAAGAACTTTAAATTTGCAGAGAACTATTTTCATTCGGAAAATATTTAATAATGTGTATTGTTATATAAATAAATGAAATTAAACGAAATTTTAAAAGTTCGTCTTTTTATTACAAAATTAAAAACTAATGTTAAAATTTGAAATGGGTGAAGTATATTTAACCAGCTGAAAATAAGCTTCTTTGTCTCCATCTAATCTATTCCTTAGTTAATTATAAATTAAATCGGATTCACTGAATAGTTGTTCGCTGGAAAGGGCGAGACGAATGAAGATTGGAGCATGTTTGGCAAAATAACCTGGAGCTTTGTATTTACACAGCACTGAAGGATCTTCTTTCCTCTTGAGACTTTTTTCTTTATTATATTCATTTAAAATTGCTCTCCAAAGGATGAATTTGCTACCCACCACACACACACACACACACACTCAGTCGGAGTATCCCCCTCTTCGGCGTTGTTAATATTGGCCCGACAACATTGGACGCTGACCGACCTATGTTGATGGTTCCGAGACTGTGAACTAGTAATGGACTCATCGTCGGTTTTGGGCGTTTCAATTATTGATTTTTTATTCATTGCAATCCTCTCCTGTAATTTCCGTATCAAGTTGAATCAAACTTCTCAAACAGTATAATAATCGGAATTCAACCTGATCTCTCACAGCTTCGTTGAAAAACTCCAGTTCATAATTTAGTATATTGTGAGTGCAAAAATATAAAAATAAATTAGATATGTAAATAAATAGATATTGCAAATAAATTAGATATTGGTAAATATTTGATTTGTGTAAATAAATTGGATATTGGTATATAGCAGATTGATTTCACGAAAACTCGTTTCGAGTATCGGATTCGAAGGTGAAATTTGAGCGGAAGATTCCGACTTTTCGGATTCGATGTGAAAGCACCGTAGCATCCTTACTTCGACAGCTGAGGTCATTTCCCACGTACGGACTCCAGTGGGAATGGAACTGCTTCCTCCAGAGGTAAAAATACAACCCATTCGTTATCCAAGAGCCTTCAGAACTTATTATCAGACTTATATTTATCCACGGAAAAAATGTGTGGAGAGAAGAAAGGTCAAGCAAAGCTAATTCCATTGCTATTTACAACTGAAGGAGGACCACGCAAAGAAGAAGAAACGCTTTTTGCGTTTGATTTAAAAATCTAATTTGTATGTTTGTTTAGCTGGAATATACGAGTACTGCGGGTTGTAACTAATGGTGGTGTTATCGACGCTTGCTCTCGCTCATCCGAGAAAATTCTGAGTTCTTTTAGGAGCTGAATTCTGAGGTCGTGTGGGTCCGGGAGTTGTTTGTCAAAGAGATGAAGCTGTCCATTTATAGCGTTGTATGTGCCGCAGATCGGCCCCCGCTTTTGGCGAAATACAGGGAAAACGTGGGCATTTCCATGGGCGTAGAAGCTAAATTTGTGAATATTCGGCCGATACTCAAACCGTCCCACATTCCCCGGTTTTTTTTTACAGCTCTGCTTTGGTTGCGGGACGTATAGGATACCACAGACATAAGATTTTATACTGATAAACCAAAGATTTAAGAATAGAGTCACAAATGCGAAGACGCTACCTGGGGCAGATGCAGACACAGAACATAATCTGCTGATAATGGATATGCTCACTAGGCTTAAGCATGTAATGAGGAAAAAGCAATCACCATGAAGTGGAACTTGATGAAGTTGAAAGAAGATAAGATGAAAATTACTAAAATTTTAGAAGAGAAGCTGAAGAAGGGAGAAGAGCAGAAAAGCATTCAAGAAGAATGGAATGACCTGAAGGAAGGCAGAATAACAGTGCTTGAACAGGAAGTTGGAACTATAAACAAGAAAGAAGCTAGAAAAAATTGGATAAACTACGATATGCTGGAAAAAATGGAAGAAAGGCGGAAATGGAAGGGAGTCAACTCGGAACAAGGAAGGATGCAGTATAGAAAGATTAATAATGAATTAAGGAGAACGACTGACAAAGCTTGAGAAGAGTGGATGAAGGAACAATGTCAGGTAATTGAAAAGCTGAAAAAAGAAGGAAAATTAGAGGAAATGTACAATACCGTGAAAAGGCTAACTATGAGGAAAACAAGAGCTATCGCAAAGAATGGTATGACAGATGAACAGGGAAGGATTAGAACAGAGGACGAGGACATAAAGGGAATATGGGAGGAATATATAAAGGATCTATACTGTACAAATGACAGAGGAAGAGAAGTAGAAATAGAATTGAGGAATTATGAGGAAGGGGAGAGGGACAATGGAGGTCCAAATTATTGAAGGAGGAGATACAGATGTCAATAAAAAGAATGAAGAATGGGAAAGCAGTTGGAAGAGACCAAATACCCGTAGAAATTTTAAAGTTCTTGGAGAAGAATGATATGGACCGGCTTACAAATCTGATTAATAAAATCTATGATACAGGGGAGTGGCCAAAAGATTTACATAAAACTATAATGGTTCCGATACCAAAGAAAGGTAATGCACAGGACTGTAAAGACTACAGAACTATAAGTCTTATTTCACATGTGGGAAAAGTGATAACCAACGTTATACTAGAAAGAATGAGAAGGAAAATAGAAGAAAACTTAGAGGAAGACCAGTTCGGGTTCCGCAAAATGATGCATCAGGATGTTATCGGAAAGGGCGTTAGAATTTAACCGAGAGATGTGCGTCTGCTTCATTGACTATGAAAAAGCTTTGCCCAAGGAAAAATGGCAATTAATAAAATTAATAAACTGCTAACAGCAAAGAAAATCAATGTTGCTACTAGGAAAAGATTCGCGAAATGCTTCATATGGGGCATTGTTCTGTATGGAGCCGAAACGTGGACTTTGAAGAAGAGAGAAGAAAAGTATGTAGAAAGCTTTGAAATATGGCTATGGCGAAGATTGGAAAAGATTAATTGGAAAGATAAAATTAGAAATGAAGAGGTACTAAGGAGGACTGGGGAAGAAAGAAATATTCTAAAAGAAATTAAAAAAGGAAGGCAAATCGGATAGGTCACATTTTAAGGAAGAACGGAATACAGAAAGTGATAACAGAAGGGAAAATAGAAGGGAAAAGAGGAAGAGGAAGGAGGAAGTATGGAATGCTGGCAAACATCAAAGAAGGAAGGACATATGTCGAGATGAAGAGAAATGCACAAAATAGAATGGTGTGGAGGCAACAGTTTCGTTGAAACCTGTCCAAGGACAGAATGACTGAAAAGAGAGAAAAGTTATTCGTTGCTTGCAGCCGTTGCCATATTCTACTAAGCTTAAAAGCTATTAATTGATACATGGATATAATTTGCGTCATATGAATCAAGACTTGGGGAAGTTTTAATTTGTTTCTAATCATGAGGAAAGGTTTAAAATCTCCGAAGTTTCTTTCATCAGAATTAATCAAATTCTGAGGCGGAAGCTCTGGAAGAACCAAAGTAATTGCGTGATTGTTCTAGCGATTGAGTTTGGAGGATTCCGTTAAATATGGGATATAATCTTGAGATGAATACATATGTATGGGATATAATCTTGAGGCTTCGTAGCATATATATATNAACGACCTCTTGTGCATGCTTCCCTAAGATACGTATCCATGACCACCTGCACTATGACAGCCCCCGGTACACTGCCCGCTAAGGTATATATATATATATATATATATATACCTTAGCGGGCAGTGTACCGGGGGCTGTCATAGTGCAGGTGGTCATGGATACGTATCTTAGGGAAGCATGCACAAGAGGTCGTTGCTAATGAGTCCTAAAGAAGACGTTCGATGCAACGGAGCATGTGCCTTCGAAGGTAGAGAAGGGTTGGATTATGAGGCGAATACTTCCCCGGAAAGAAACGGTCTCCACCAGGAGATCTCTCGTAATCAACGTAGTCCTCAGCAATAGCCATGATGCTCACAATAGCCTTGATGCTCACATACACCAATCAATATGTCCATCATGCATGGAACGTCTTTGCACGCCTACGGGGTCTACTACCACAGAAATTGATGGAGAAATGTTAGACAAATGAAGTGAAATCGCCATCGAAACGGGGATAAGAAAACAAATGAGATAATGGTCGAAAAATGCGAAGAATGTTGAAATTAACCTTTCCTCCACCGTATAATTGAATATCTGTGTAAATTTCCTTAGGAACTTAATGCAATGACCTTAAAGCAGTATTGACCTTAGACATGATAACTTTTAGGCCTAATATTATAGTCTTTCCTTAAAATTGAATTGAACAAACGTTCGTTTTAGGGCCCAGTTTTTAATGGTTTGTAGGAATTAAAGGAAGATTGTAGTCAATTTCCATGCTAACATATATTTGTGTGTGTGTAACTATTAACTATAATCTTCACTTTAACAAACCATTACATTACGGGGCTCTAAAATGAACAACTGCTAAATTTCATTTCCAAAGTACATTATAGTACCGAGCCTTGGACTGGCATAACTCCCGCTTCTACAGATGGATGCAAAACGAATTAAATTGAAAAAATGAATTTCCCAAAAGTCAGTGATTTTATACTGAAAGTTTTAAGATGCAGAATTAAATATTTGAGTAATCGTAAAAATACTTGCTCTCTTTTTTCACTAGGAGATAAGATTCTTTCATCTTTTTCACCTGTTTTCCTCTCCATCTTGAAACACTCGTGCCCCATTTGTTTCTCCGCTAACCCATACATTTTCAACTTCTCTATGTAGATGTTCATGTATTTCTAATAAACCTTTCCAATGGATGTGCTGGGAAGAATCATTCCTCAGCATCCGTTCCTCTCCTGAGAATTTTTGGCCCTATTCTCCAAGGTCGCATCAAACCTGCTTGTCTCGATGGAACAGTGGTTATCGAGATGAGTTTGCTGAGATCGTATGCGCAAATTTATTTATTTATTTATTTAATAATCATTGCAAGTTGGTCGATGGACCAGGTGGCAATGGTCAGGGGGATAAAATAATAGTGACATTCGCCCAAAGACGGGAGGAAAACCCCCCCAAAAACCTCCCGTGAAAATAATAATGTATCTAACCGGACTCGAACCCGGGTCCATTACGTGTAAATCCAACACTGTAACCACTGCACCAACACGTTCCACGCTAGTAGCTTTTGTAAGAACGGATTACTCCTAAATAATACCAAATATTAAACGGAGAGAGAACTTTAACTGACTACCTAACCGAATTAAGTGTGAAAGACACCCATGAGAAAATGTGATGTCAAAACACGATTACGCCTTAACTAAGATTTCACTAAGACCGCAATAGATTTCTATTTCGGCACTGTTGTGATATGAACTTAAAAAACGTCTGTTTAATTCGGAATATAACGCTTTAAAAAGAAACCTTTCCACACGACTGACGGATGTGGGAATTATGGTTTTTCTATATTTAGTATCGAGGTGCCCCGTAGGCCTCCATTTTTCTCAAATTTAGCCACTCCAACTTTTTTCGATGTTTTTCCGATACTTTTCTTTTTTCATAAAAAAGAGGACGCTGTCGTACAAGCGTGCGTTACAACTGTCCCACGGATTCTGTTATGCATTTCAAAGGGCCTCAGAAATTGAATAAACATTGACGTATTTTGTTAAAAAAAGGTTAGTTTTCCATTTCATGATGGCCAAAATTGTCATTGTAATTGATTGCGATCGCTGTACTTTGAGAAACAACTGTTTGCTTAGAATTTAAGTTATAGAAAAATTCAAAATACTAAAATTTTTAGGCATGCAACATATTTCGAGGGTGATGAGATCTTATATCGCGGTTAATTGTCAAAAGGATTTCCTAATATGGAAAAAGATCTTCATTTCGAGAGATTTCAAGAGAATTTCAAGCATTGATATCTATGCTTTGATCAAATCTTCAATATTTATCATTAAATAGCGAATTTTAATGTTCATTTTTCTCATACCAGCCGCAAATTTTAAAGATAAATGGCAAGCAGCTTTTCGTTGAGGTAAATAAATACTTATGAAATCCTTTTTAATGTGTCAGTTCTTTTAAAGAGACACATTAAAGGGAAACCGCAATAGCATTCCAAATTTTGCTAATGATGCAAAGAAATGTAATATTGTATGAATTTGAACAACTGGGAAATGTTGGACGGTAACAAGTTCCGTATCAAATTCTAATGATTTACAACCATGGAATTTTAAACTAATAAAATAACAAATTTCACGACAACTTAAAAATGAAGAAACAATTTAAAGTTTAATCTAAGAATTTTCAATTAATGACTTTTTAAGTAATACTTGTTATGGTGCCTTGCTCTTTTAAAAGTTTGCTGTACATACTGTTTCTTAGTACCTTTCTCGGTCAAGTGCAATATTACTTTATTTATTTATTTAATAGATTCAAATGCAGTGATGCTACGATTTTAGAGTGACTTTAAAACTATAAAATATAACACATGTATTGCCTGTACATATGAACATATAAGAAATATTTATAAAGTACAGGTGAAGTACGAATTATTTACATGAAAGTTGATTTATACATTCTTTTAATAACGAGTCATACGAGAGGTCTCCTTGGAGGTAAATAGGGAGTTTGGAAGGTTATGAAGTCGATATATTGTGCGAGATAGAATCTAAATGCAGGAACATTAAGAAAATGTAATAGTTGTAAGTCCTGTATTTTGTCTAATGTTTCTGAGCCACAGCAGTCTCTTTTGACCAATTCCTATTTCGCCTTCAATTTTACCATTGAAAATAAGACGAAGGAGAAGGTACTCTTGCCCTCGCAAAACGTGATCTAGAAATATCAATATCTTTCTTTTGGTTATTTTAAGAAGGCTTCCGTCTTGCTGAACCCTTCTCGACGCTCCTTCATTGCTGGTTCGACTAGTCTGTGTGATTCTCACAGTTTTTCGAAACATCCGCATAAAAAAGCGTTCGATTATATTCATGAGGATACTTTTTCGCCCTCACATTTGAATAAATCAACCACGTAAAAATGCAGCACCCAAAGATAAAATTGACAGACAAATATCGATGATGATATAGAATGCGGCTAATGCATCTGAATGATGAAAACAAGAGGAATGTTATAAACAATTCAAGTCTCCCTTTTCTTACAGCGCTGCGACGCCTTCGGGAGTTGAAGCTGCTTACGCTTGATCCTAACGGTATGGAATTAAGTTAGTGCGGATGGCACCACGCTTCCACCGCCTATTATTACCCAGAAATTTACTACCGGTTCTTATTTGCACTGGCTGAGTCGACCTATGGTCTCCCAGAGCAATACTTGCAGGTTACGTCGCTGGGTATTGAGCCCAAACCTTCTACATGGCAGACGAGCTCCTTAACCGACGCGGAGGCCGAAAAGGAATGTAAAAATTTCGTGATTCAATATTGTTAAGCAATGAGAATTGAACTTATTTTAGATTAAGAAATTTTAGCTTTAAAATACTCATATAATCAATGCGATTGGACCTTGCTTCGAGAAACGCCGTTCAACAAATGAGAAACAATTGACTTCGTATTTTCACTCAATTTATTAATCGACCGTTTTCGGCCTTCCAGCCATCATCAGGTACACCCCATGGAAATAAAGATAGAATATATATAATGCACGTAATTTTGAGGGTAAGGTAAGGAGGGGAGAAGGGTTAGAAAAGGTGATGTTCTTATAAATTCTATCATGGAAGGCCGTACTTCGTGGAAGGACATTCTAAAGATTATGAAAAATAAAACTTCGTAAACTTCCACACTATTTGAAGATGGCCTTTGCGCCGAAACCGGTCGAAAATAAAACCAAATAGTGTGGAAGTTTACGAAGTTTTATTTTTCATAATCTTTGGTGATGTTCTTAGTTAGATTAGTGGGTGCCGCCACAGTTTCCAAGATCTCGACAATCGAGATCTTTCCCTTTCGGTTGTGTATGTTAATAAAATGGTGCGGAAAATGCGAATTCCATTGTTTCTCATTTATTCAAATTCCTTGATTTTACAGAGGAGATCAGAGAGGTAATATTAGGACGTATTTTCATATGGCATTAATTTTTCAGAAATCTACATTTATTATATATTTATTTATATAAATTATCATTCATTTAAAGTACCTACACTTTTAAAACGTCCACTAGGTTGGGAAAATGTACCCCAATAACTTAAAAATTTCCATTTACTCGTAAACTACCTAAATTTTGTTTGATTTTCAACATTGATGACAGTCGATAAAAGTTAGCTATGGAATTTACGGTATAACACGCGTTTAAAGTATTTTGAATCGAATTCAAGATCACTGTGATGATTGGACGAGAAAGTAGGGGACGTAAAGGAAAAGGATGGAGAATACGCGATGGCGGCGGTCGGGGACTCCCTCAACACGTGTGACTTCCAAAAAAGGCCTACGGGCACGTGGCAGTCAATTACTGGGGAAAGTCTGACCAAGGAGAGAAAGATGCGTTACGGATTCTACATCCCAAGACAATTTCCATTCAGGGATTTCATTAAGTGAAGGATTTGCCTGCTTGATCCAAATTACGCAATTTTGCAAAGGCCGCGTTGCGCCTCGAGGAAAGTTTTATTAATTCATCTGCAAATCACGTTTCGAAGTGAAGCGAAATGGTTCTCGATTAAATCTGTTTTGGCTTTCCTTCATCGGCGTCGTTTGCTACGAACGGAGTCTGAGGATAAATCACGTGGACAGGGATCTGAAATCGCTTTGGCGATTTTGATTTTGAAAATGCTTCGTTGCTGTAAATCATCGACTAACACCGACTTACGTACCCTGATTTACGCAACCCCGACTTACGTACCTCGGGTTGTATTACGATGCATTTAGTAATATTCCGTTTCAAGAAAACGCCACCATTTTGAGGAAGCATATACTTTTTCCTAAAAGTAAAGCGAATTCATTTTGATAGAATTCTTATGGAGGAATTGAGCATTAATTAGAAAATTGTATTCGAAACACAATCAACATTTTAAGTGGATATGACTTGCGTGTATTGTTTGCGTGGTAATAATATTAAGAAAAAAAAGACTTCCTAATAGATGATATCATTCTAAATATGCATCATCTGCAACCATCTTTGGTGGATAAATTAATACTATAGGGGCAATTGCTGACGAAATCGAGACAATGTAGCAAAGAGACCGTGTCAATCGCTACCAATAGTTATTTATGCAACGGTGTAGTAAACTCTTACAGTAACTCTTATAAAACTTAGCCTTCCGCCGCAAACTATAATAAAATTACAAAAATCTTTTCTGTTAAGTATGTACATGCGACATAGTTGGAAAGTTCTTTGATATGCCGTAAAATAGAAACAATAATAACAAGCAACGATAAAATTAACCAAAGAAGTAAAATTGTTTGAGCATAATCCATTTGAAGAAATATACCCGGGATAGGTGAAAGTTTCCGGTCCTGTGACTAAGAAGTGAAACATTTTAATAATAATAACAGTTATAAGTCTTTAATGACGTAACTTTCTCTAATGTTTTCACCCTGAAAGCTGGTTTAAACCTCATTCATCTACCTTAAGCAAGGAAAAGCCTTAGAGAGGGGGCTGAGGCGATTAGGCAAAATGAGGAGTGAGGAAGTTTGCCATTGCTTTCCTCACTGAGACAGAATACTATAAGCAGAAGCTAAGTGAAGGAAAATGACTCTACGGGTGACACTACATTACATTTAAAAAGGAGAGACCCTAGTCAAAGTCATTATTCTACAAGGAACAATTTCTGTAGCGTTCAAAACTTGAATACCCCGTATAACGCAATCGGATGTACAACAAGAAATATTGCATAGAAGGGACATCCCATTCTTAATACGCTCCGTAATCCTTGCTTTGTAAGGGTTATTTGCTGCTTGAATGCGTTATTCGTAAACCATAGACATGTGGATAAGGAGAGATTGAACCCCTAATCATTAACCATTAAATTATTAATAAAACCTAATTCATTAATACGAACCGAAACCTGCCGAAGATGTCTGGAAGTAGGAGTGAATAACCTTCAGATCTTCAATGTCTGCGGAGGCTACGACGGGAGTCCATTAAAGATTAACTCTATTTCCGGAGTGGAAGATATGTTACCGATTCCCTCCAACGTTTGCCCATACGGCAGGTAGCTTGTCCCTCCTTAATTCCTGTTTGTCTTGCTTTAATTTTATTGAATTTTAATGGAGATATTTGCCCTTTAAGGCGGAGCGGGCTTCTTCGGAGTTCCCCGTAAGTCTTAGATTGGATCAGATGATTATCCGAAGCAATGTTTTTCTTGCGGATTGAAATGTGTCGTGCGAAACTCAGTATCGGTTGTATAAATATTTTTTGAGGATTGCAACTGATACCACTTTGCAATTAGACAAATATTCTTATATAATTTATACAATGCCCGTCCGTCAGTCCTATCGTCGCCCATATTTGAAGGGGAACGTTACAGAGATAAGTAAACTGTCTTGCATAATGTGACACATCATGTCTTACAAATTACCATCGCCTTAAGCTTTATTTGAGTTCTTAGACTGCGATTTATCCCAGGGAGCACCGGACATGAAAAAACTCTGACGAGACCGATTTCCATATCCATTTCTCCTTGAAAAATTTTCATGGTGCACACCTGTACGTGAAAAGTCACCCTAAAACCTTGTCCTTGTAATATACCTTTTTATTGAAATGCTTTAAAGCCTTAAATTTGGTTAAGTAATTAATTTGCCATTGATTTCGAATGTATTAGAAAAAGGAACACGGCTGTGGTAAGACAATAGAGTTGTGCAGGTAGAGTAGAATAATAACTGCTATTCTTCTCCCACGAAGATTGCACATAGTTGCCGAATTACGTATTGAGAACAATACTTGTAAAGCGTGACCAGAGAGAACCTAAACTTAAACTAAACATTGAAAGTTTTCAATGTTTAGTTTACTCACTAACAATGGCTTTTTGGAGCTTTTCTTATGCATTAAATTCAGGGCAGGATTTAAATATTTCTATGCCCTAAGAGAAAAAAGACTGTTCTAAACCCTTTCCCACCCTTTTAAAAAGTTAATCAAAAAATTTAACTTTAATAATAATAATAGCTTATCTTTGAACATACAAGCGCTAGGTACAATCTTAATTATCTTTAGACTTCACATTACACAATATAACCCAGATATACAAAGGATCATGCTTTTACTATAGATTAAAATATGACGTATTAATAAGAAAGTAACAACTGTAATTAATTAATAAATAAATGAAAGTGCGTTAAAAAAATGTAAAGGGTTTTACATTGGCATGGAAATATAGCAGGAATAGAAAGAAAATCACAGTTATGTTGTGGGATTAAAATGCGAATGGTCCTAAAAGGTTGAAAAGATAGGAAAAAACTGATTGAATTTTGGAAAACCGATCCTGGAGGAAAGAAACGGGCATGTCTTTGAGAAAAAGAGAAAATTAAAAAGAAACATGTATAAATGAATGTGAAGCAAAAAGAATATGCGAGGATGCTGTAAGTAAAAATTTATCCTTTATCTCATCTGAATAGACAGAAATATTTCCATTTCTGCCCCAAACAAGCACCCAAACATCAAAATTTTCTGTAGCCTTTCAAATTATACTTCATTTTACATTTACTATTTTATATTTTCTACATTTTACTGCAATGTTAATTAATTCGGATAAAAAAACACATTTTGGCAAATAGACCTTGACATTCATTCCGATAGAGATGCATGCATTAAGAGAGATTCGAAAACGGGAATTCATCGCTGTACAATGTCAATAAGGCTTAAATCAACTCTACATCGTTAGAGCATTTTATATTCGATTTGGTCCTGATTTGCCGACATAACGGAGAGAATTCCTCTTGAGAGAAAGTATTCAATTATTCCCGTGGATAAGTGTGTTCTCAATTTCCTCTTTCCATTTCGGAATTTCCCATAATCCCTCTGGTTCAATGTATAACATCCGTTTACTCTTTCTCAATTTAATTGGATTACTCGCAGAAATTTATCATGTCGCATATTCCGTTTCACTGGAAAGAATTAGGCACCAGGAATGGCAATTAATGGACCGGAAATGATTTGAGACCTTAGGACTATTTTTGCCCTTCCGGTTTCCATCGATAGATTAAAATGAAACATGGAGGCTCTAAACAAGCGAGCATCGCAATCGGAAATGCCTCATGATCCGTTGAACGTTGCAATTTGTTGCTTTGGGAAAATTTGGACCGCCATATTGTAATCGGTTAATGAGTCGAGAATTGGTCTCACTTGCTCTATTTTCGAATGAGATAATGGTTTATTGTATTACTAGTAAACGTCCCCGTCAAGCATGAAGAGTAAGATCATAATAACTCAATATATTTCTTACCATTATTGATAATGTTTATTCTACGGTTTTCAAGTCATGAAACCCCTCTTTACGTAAATTTCTTATAAAAATTATAAGAACTTATATGGGATAACTCATGAAATCAACATTCAACAATGGCCTTAGTCGTCAAAGAGATGGGTTGTTTTTTCCGAAAAATTTTACGAATTTTCCGTGTATTTTATCAATGTTCTCGCAATTTCGAAATTATATGAATGGTTCACGACTAAAATAAGATTTTATGAACATTTTCCTTTTCTTGTGACATTTGTCTCAATTTCGTAGGACTATTGTTTCTAATTTACTTTTGTAAATGAAACAACCTCTGCAAGTCATGAAAACGTAATTTACGTCCATATCTTATGGAAACGTATTATGGGTTCGAAATCGGGGCTTTACAGAGATGAGAATAGGTTTTCTGGGGGTTTCAGCATCGTAGAAACACAATGCAGTTGTTTCAGATCTCCTAGTCAAGCCGTTTCTGAGATAAATAGGGGGACGGACAGACATTTGCTTTTTATGTATATGACTAAATGTTAGTGGCTGTATAAGTAAATGAAATATTTTTGTAAACCGCTAGAATTACGATACAAATGAAGTATAAGTCTGAATAGACGTACATGTACTCCGATAGTTTTAATATTTATCATCTTAAACAAGTTTTGCGACAGGACCACGGGCGTTAAGCAACATATACAGTTTGGCAGCATTTATATTGTTGCCTTTATTGTTTGTATTGTTGCGTGAGTTGTTTGATCGGTTGATGAGGACGCTACGCTAGATGGCGTGTTGGCGGCAATTAAAAGAGTTCGCTTGGACACTCCGCGTGTATTCAGAGAATACCAGAAATTAAATCGTTCTACATCGATGAATCTGCTCACGCCAATTCTCCCGATGCAAAGTCCCGCATCTATATTCTTTAAGGTATTTATAGTGTTTTACAACATGAGATTCTATGGAGCACATGTTCAACATGGATTCTATAGGTTCCATAGATTTATCTCTTTCGTCGACAAAATTTCGAAGAAACCAGATAGAAATTTCTTCATGTTATTCCACGTTTAACTCTAGAGAAAGATTTCATAAAAGTAGACTCTAAGACTATAATTTCACCATTGCAAAATGTTTAGCAGTAGTAGTATTGTTAAAAGTGCTTCGACTGCGTTGGTCATTTCACACGTAGGCTTTAACCGGGAATCGAACTCGGGACCGATTTCACCGAAGTCGAACGCGTTTCCAACTTGACTATCAGGAAGCCCACAATACGTTTAGTTATTAACTTCAGTTAAAACATTCGACCATATTAATTTTGAAATATTAAAGGCCGACTGCAAAAACTGCATTTTAAGGTACGTCTGTAGATTTACAAGGATGGTTTCCTTTTGTTGTAACTTACGGCATTATATTCGCTGAGAATATTTGTTGTGTAAATTCTGCATAATAGGATTATCACATATTAAGCTTCAACTTGAGGAACACATTTTTCTTCTTACTATTAGAAATATCCTCGAGTTATTAATATAGAGCTTCTTCCTTGTTATTTACATGAGCATTTTTCATTCTTATAAACTCGTTATAATGCATTTTTAAAGAACTAAAATAAACATCGAACCAAAAAGATCTTTGCTAACTAGAGGAAAGTAAATTAATGAACGTAGGATTAGATTTATGTAAAATTCACATTGAGTCTTATTTTTTATCCGAAAAAGCCAAATATTACTGAGGAATGCCATGAAGAGAAATCTATAGTAGAAGCAATGATGATGTAGGTCTGTGATTTAATTTCAATAGAAAGGGAGAATTATCTTTCATGCAAATTTATTAATGTAACGAAACGTGCCCGAAAATGACGAAATACTTTAGGAACTGGTCATCGCCTAAATATGGCCTGTTTTAAAGACATATTTTAGGCATCTTTCTTTAAGATCTTTCCGTAAGGTAAAGTTATATCTCTTTAAAAAGAGTAAAAGCTGACACCGGTGTCAGTTACGCCAGAAAATGCCCGCTTTTAATCACATGGGTTATTCAGTAATGGAGTAGTAATCATTAAATTACTTATTTTTCTGCTTATTTGAAGTTTTAAATCAAATAAACATTTTCTGAATAGCCATCCTTCCCCATTATCCCCTGGTTCCTCAATTCAGTACACTTTCAGTGATTTATTGCTAGAGTAATTTGTATCTAAATATATCATATTACTGAACTTGCCATTACGTACTTTTGACATCAAATAACTCCATTCACCCAGTGTTTATCTCATTGAGTTGCAATTACGAAAACCTTCGCCTCAAAAAAAATTTCGAAGCGATGAAAATTAGCCACACAAATACCTATTCCATCACAGTTTAATAACCACGAAACACTGTTGATATTATTTCAAAAAACTTAAACTTTAGCGTTCTATGAAAGAAAGTTCAAGTTGGGAATGTTTCTTTTGCAGGAATTGGTTGAGGTATGAATGCAAATTTCCGCACAATTATATCTCAGGAAGAACTGCTCTGGGAGTTGAAATTTAAGAAAGTTCCCTTTTCCCTATGCTCACTAGTGATGCCCGTGCATAGCGGAATTGGGTCACGTTCCCTCGCCTAACTTAATCCCGGTGAACGGAGCTCCTCCTAAAGGCTCCCCGATACTCACCGTGAATTTGCCCGGGGATTAGGATGTGAGTATGCCTTCGATAGCAGTAGCTCCCGGAGAAAGCTTCAAACGAAACGTCCCCAAGCAAAAGTAAACAATGCAGTCGATACATCAATAACTTCGATAACTAATTCCGGACATTATCATTAACTTCATCACATCAAGGGACATGTGGAATTGTAAATAATATTTACAGCTGAAATTCAATCGTTGAATCTTACCAATTTTTTCATGGTCATAAATATCGTTGAAATGTGTGTAAAATATCGTCGTTTTCATAGTCTGAGGGAAAAAAATGGGGAAGATTAGTGTACATTCTCATGAGATATAATAACCATTCGAGGATTGATTTAAAATGTAAAGTCATCAACCCAAAGGCTGGTTTTATCCCCAACCAATCGACCTTTAACCACTAGTAGCTTTGCAGATTTAGATAGGCTTCCGGACAACATGATGAGTGAGATTCCTTATGCTTCCGTCACTGAATCAGAGTACAACTGGAGGTAAAAGTCAAAATGCGGCGACAAGACCTTGGGTGTAAGTAAACATGTGCAGTTGGTAGCATTTATATTATAGTCTTAATTTGTGTGCATTATTGCGCGAGTAATGTATTCGTTCGATAAAGACTCTACGCTGTGACGTAACCGAATAAAAGCGTTGAGTTGTGCACTCAGCGTGTATTCGACAGAAACCAGAAATAAAATCTTTCTATATCTGCTCTCTTAATTTCTCCCGACGCAATATCCAGCAAACGTATGTGCAGCACAGTTGCTAAATGAACAATACTTTTCATAGCATTCACAAAAAATGGATGCCATTATTCAGCATCGCTCACACTGTAGTTGCTTTCTGATCATCAAAGCCGTGATGAAGACTGAGGTGAAATTAAACAAAAGATACTTTTTTCAATATTTTGCACCAAAAGAGAAATGGAAAAATGTTCCATTGATGTGCTGGCAGGAATGTTCAATCTGACATCTCTTAATATTAAGAAAAGAGATAAAAACGTTAACAATTGGTACTTCATAAGAATTAAATGATAACAATAATAATTTTCCAACATATTACGTTTCGTAAAACATTTATAGGCTGAATATTCCCTCAGTACTTCATTTAAAATTTAAAATCTACTCTAGCAAAGTAATTCCTTTCAGGAATATTAACCTAAACCTTTTACGGTGATGTAAGCTGTTTATCTAGATCAACGTTTCCATGTGAGCAAATAGGATTACGTCAGTATTAACGTCATTGGTAACAATTTTCTTGCCTTTTCATTAAGACTGATCGCGGGATACAATTGGCAATTTAACAACAACCTATTTGCTCACCTATAAGTGATAAATTACACTTTACCTTTCTCTTATTATTTTTCCGTTTATTATATTTTTAAAGGCAGTAATACCTCAATTTGCTCATTAATACATACTTCAAAATACTTTTTCACTAAAGACGAACCTTTTTACGGTATTGCATTATTCACATGTATTCAAACGTTGTAGAAGAGTTGTAAATCGTTATTTTATGAATTTGAAATGGAAAAAATAGATCCACTGAAAATGATATCTTATTATTCAAATTCTCCTCTAATTGTCGCTCAGATGTTTTGTGGCGTGTCATGAAATCATGTGTAATGTTCTTGAGCATATTGCAAACGAATTCTGCATTCCTTTGATATATTTTTATCTTCCCTTCTTTCTAAACTCTTTTTCCGTATAATATTATTCTAATCTGACTGTTATGTCACAGTACGAGAATCTGAATTTCAATTCCTCCATCATATTTAACATATGTCTATATTCGTTCACTTCATTTACCACTTCAAACTTTCCGTTTTCTCTCCAACTAATTGTTAAAATTCTTCGCCATATCCACATTTCTATTGCTTTCAGGGCAGCCCCCTCCCTTAATTCACTGTCATAGAGCGAGGTGCAACATTTCTTTACGCTCAAATCTACTGTTTGCATATTACAAGGTTTCTCTTGACCTGAAATACTTGTGCTGTTGGGAAAACAACATTCTTTTACCTGTTCAATTTTCCGTTTGTTTATTTTTATGTTGGTTTCTATGTTTCCTCTGGTTTTATCACACCCACCGCTTTAGTTTCCTTCGATTTTATCTAAACTTACGTTTCCCAGACAAGCAGCAGACAAGGCTGCTAGTATTCCATTAGTTTCTTCTTCTGAGTGTGATACCATGAAAACGTTACCTGCAAACCTTATGCAGTGAATTCCAGTCCAATTAATTTTGAGGTAGAAACTTAAGGGAGAAAAGTTAAATGTTATGCGGGCAAACAGATACCTCAAAATCCTCTCTATGCCGCAGGAGCGCAAATGCTCTAACATTGGCGTCACAAGAGGGAACGATCGCAGACAGAGCCATACATATTCCATTGAGAAAATCAGCATTGCTGTCGTAGCGTCTGTTAAGTATCTCCGAGTGAATATTTCACGCGACCTTTCGTGGGATACGCACGCCCGTCGAGAGGCAGACACAAGAATTGACTTTATTCGAGGAGCGGTGAAAGCACCGAAAAAGTTCGGGAAACGCTTTGGTTCGACTCCGTAATGCCACCGGCTGAATACGGATCAGCCACTCCGAACTCCTGCGAAAAGTGATCTGTTAGCGAGGGAGGAAAGTATGGCTCGTAATAATGATAATAATAATTGGAAATATATCTTTCCAACAGGAGAAATACAATCATAATAATACAAAATCAATGAATATAAATTTCTGTTTCCAGGTTCAGCTTACAATCAGTTAATATAATTTCTAAATTTCAATGTAAATTAGAATCGCTAATAATTTTTTATGAATTTTTGTCCATAAATAGGCAATATAAAATTAAACATAAAAATTTGTTTTACGTATTTAAGTCATTCCGAATATTTGTATGTCCTGCTAATCCAAGGATGGCTTATAA
>KZ308264.1:1008042-1047085 GCA_000376725.2 Ladona fulva
TAAAAAAGAAAAATTTAATACATAAAATAAATAAAAGAATGAAATATAAAATTAAAATACAAAAAAATAAATTACAATATAAAAAAATTAGTAAGTAAATGAAAGAGCAGAAAATATAGAGGAAATGGAGAAAAGGACAAGAAAAAAGGTCAATTTAAGAAACAAAGTTGACAAAATAAGCTCAGAAAGTATTGCTTCTATTGATTTGCACTAATGCTGTTATGTAGTTATGCATACTAATCACACATGCTTTGCCATTTCTGTAAATATATTCGTAATTAGCAGTAGGAAATATGCTGCAGAAATGTTTTAGTTGCTATCGTAATAATAACTATCTTACTCGCCTATTGTATGTACCATCGTACAAAGCAAGATAGCCCAATACAAGAGTAAACTCTGTGTACCTTAGTATATCCTAAGAATTATTATTTTTATTTATTTTTGCATTTAACTGACAGTTCACAGAATTTGACTAGGTGCATACTTTAATTTTGGTTTATTTTATTTATTGTGTATTTTATTAATATTATTTTTTTGCAGTGTACAAGTATATCATTTGTGTATTTGTTATTTTTAGCACACTTTGGTTTATAGATCATAAATAGTGTATTTGTTTTTTTTTATGTCCAGGTCACTTAGGTTTCATAATCCACAATTAATTTTGTCTACATAGGAAACGGGTAAGGGTGATCTAGCGCAAGAGACCCGGGTTTGCCCACAAAGTCCCCCGAATGGCTTGGAAAAATGTTCTGGCGGGTTAGATCAACGGACAGACCCTTGGGAGACCCGGGCTCGATTCCCACTCCCGTCAGACTTTTTTCCATTCTTCCTTGGGATAATTTTTATCTATTTCCTATTAATTTAAGCTAGTTATTGGCAATATATAGCAGTCGGATCTATTTTACGTTGATGCTAGGTTTCATGGAAGACTTTAAAGTCTCAATGTCGCCCAAAATAAAGACGTTGCAACGTCTTGTTGCGTTGTTTTCTTATTTAAGTACTAAATGAGAGTAAACTGTAATTTCTCACACACGATTAAAAGAAATGAATTATCCTTTTAATCCATAATTTATTATCTTGAAGATGCATGCTACGATAGCTTTTTAATGTGAAGAAATCAATTCATTATCCGTTTCACCCATTTTAAAAGTAAACTCAAAATTAGTTGCTCAAAGTACGATTGATTGTTTGCCATCTAATTTTGCAGGACTGCAAAAGAACTCACCAGCAACAATGCGAAAAATGAGACGCTATTGTAAATATATTAAACATGGAATATCACAGAGTTTTCCGAGTTTCATAAAAGCCAATCATTTGGCTTTTGTTCTCATCAACTCTGTTCTCAATCCCCAAATTATTTGTTCTGAGGAATAATTTCGAGAAATACTAAAACCTCGCATAATATCCGCATATCTCAGAGTTCCGTTCCTATTAACTAATTTCCTCCTTTTTGGCAATTTCTTCCTTGGCATTCGTCCAAAATTTGATCGTTCTATATCCTCATTCATGCTTGTAATAAATGGGAATTTAATATTTCCCCTTTCATTCACTGTAAGCAAAACCAACATACATGCCCATTTTCTTTGAACTCGCCTAACATCTTACACAGCTTCTCATTCATCCTTTTAAAATTACTTTCCCACTTACATTTTTTACTTACCACTCATATTCAAATTTGCATCTACTAAGTATTCTGTAAGTTAAAATAGTATATTTATTCGATGTAAAAATATTGAGCACTTAACGTGAACTGCGACTCTCCGTTCAATCTTAATTAATGTCTTTCTACTGCAAAATCTGTAAATATTTCCTGTTAAAGTACTTTCTGAATATGGTAAGATCTTTCGTGCGCGTTTAAGCTCATTTTGTTGTCATTTTTGTTAGTAAACGATCGCGGGGGAAGAATTGCTTTTGAATGGTGCGAAGGATATATTCTCTGGTTTGTCTCTCGGGATCTGATCGTCAAAGGTGCGGGGGGAAAGCATTTCCTACGACTCCCAAGAACGGTTTTTCAAATGCATCAGAGATCGAGGTTAAACCTATTTCAATCTTCTTTCTTCCAACGATGTGTATTCTATATCAAGGAGCATCTAGGTAACACCTTCCTAACTATTTTCTAATGTCTGTATTTATACGGAATGTGTTGTATATAAAAAGGGTGACAACGTGTCTCAAATAGCACTAGGTTTATATACATTAGTTTTTATTTTCCTTTTCTATTGTGAATTGTTATTATCGTGAAAGTTTTTAATGGGAAGAGAGTGATCAGTATAGCGTAAAGGTGGGGATGAGGTGATTAACTTAGGACAATTTTAAAATATTGTATGTAGAAGGACAAGTGGTCATATGGACATTTGTTATTGATGGGTAAATGTCTTTAGCATTAGCGATTCTCATAATGTGGCTAATGTATGGATATACATAATTAAGCACTGCGACAAGTGCTCTCCTCAATTCATGCAGCTTCATATTTCATAAAATTTTAATAGCATAATTAAGGTAAAATTTTCAAAATTGTACCCACTGACACCACTGCACCCACTAGCAGTGATAAATTCGTAATTATAATAATTTAATACATCTTAAGATGAACATAATCATCCTGTCAGACTAAAAGCCTGCGACAGAACGGAAATGAACAATTAAAATAGTGAAATATCCATAAAACAACAAATTAATGCAGCTAATTAGTCGCAATAGGAAAGTTAAACAGAACGTGCATCTAAGTACAAACAAAGAAAATAGCCAAAATAAAAGACAAGCAATGTAATGCAATGTGAACCCTATTTTACAAAGTAAAAAAATATTACCATCAATATCAAATATTCGAACAGAAAATTCCCTGTAAATTAAAATTTCAATAATAATAATATGTTTAGCTGCCGCCATATGTCTAACCATGGCAGCTCCTCCATTATCACAACCAAATAGTGACGTATGACCCGGAATTTCTAGCCTGAAACGTCTTTCGCCGTCGTGAACTACGTCACTTGGCAACCATATCTTAAGCTCACAAAAGAAACGCGATCGAATCGAGGCATTTCCCCGATTGAAAAACTCCGAAGGAATTCCGGCCGAAAAATATATATCCATTTTTCTCGACCGCGTGTGCAACACGTATCTCCCAAGGCAGAACAAAAAAGACAACGCAAAAAACAGATTTCATTCTTCGGTCCGGGTTCTCCCTGTTTGTCCGGAATTTCGATGTGGCTGGTGACGTCACTAGCCCTCGCGGGGTGGCGTGGGTGGGGACACGGCACGTGGGATGAATGAAGTGAGCGGGAGTGGGGGAGATGGGTCTTCGAGCACGACGGTGTGGTCCACGGGGGTGGGAGGGCGCTGTCGACAGTGGTGGGGGGCTCTCCTATATGGCGTCCCCCTTTTGGGGCACCTCCGGCTGTCTGGCTGGGGCCCATGGCTACATCGATCCGCCCGCTCCTGACCCCTCTCCTCCTAACACCCCCTAGACTACGTAGGTCTCCAGGTCGATCCTCCTCTAGCTCCCTCCATCTTCACCTATCGCTTCCTTTGGATCTCTTTCTAACCTCCATTTTTGCCTCTACGTGCGTCTTCGGGATCCGGTTTTCGATTTTCCAATCTCCAATTACAAGTTTAAACGAAGTGGTCCTCATTAAGGTGAGGACTGCATTTACGAGTGAGTGATCCGAAAAAGGTGAATGCTACGCGTATAGTTGAGCTGCGTATGAAGCAGGTACCTGGATGCCGAGGTTCGTTGAGAACTTAGGGAAACCTCTGAATGCGGAATGAATTGCAGAAAATCGAGCGGGAATAGTTGACTGCGTAGTGAAAATATATGGATAGGGAAGACGTGGAAACTTGAAATGAAAACGCGAACGACAAAGCTGGTAAAGGAAGATGATATAATTTGAGAAGAAAATACTGTTGAAGCCGGTTAACACGGGAGCGGAAAACGTGAAATATTGGTCAGCACGAATTGCAGCCGTGGTCAGCTGCATCTCCTATAATTTCAATGTAAATTAATTCGTTTATAGCGGGATGGTTAACACGAAAGCATTTTCTAGGTCTGCTGGGAAAATATCCCCACAAATTTTTACGAATAGGACAAATCGGCATTTACGAAGAAGTTTTTATCCAAATAAATTTTTTAAACTCATTCTATGCTTTAAATTGAGTTTAAATTTTGCTCATGAATACACCGGACGCGATTTCGGAGTGGTTAGCCTGCTAACACTATCGACAAGATATCGGGTTCGAGTCCTGGATAGTACGATTTTTCCGGTTAAGGAATTGTCTTATGTGTTCGTCATTTGTTATTGTTAATAGTATTCATTAAAATGGATATAATTGGGATTAGCTTCCTGTGTCCATTATAGAAGTTATTATTATTACATAAAGCTATGTGATTAATATTTTACAAGTATGCTCAGTGGTTTATTAATTGAATAAATGCAAACTTATGATTCTATTTACATTTACATTTGAACCCTGCAAACCGCTAGAGCGCATGGCAGGGGGTGTAAAACACCGATTATATTTACAAAATAAGAGACAATTTTCTCAACGGAAATATAAGCAGCGGCTTTCATTAGCAAAGAATTCCAATGGAATTGGAAGAGTTCTAGCATCTAGTGCCCTGAAATAGAGGCTAGAACGAATCCATTCAAGAACTCATATTTTCCGCGAACGATACACGAAAGTAATCGATTATAGAAATAGAATCACGGTGCATGCACCCTCTGGCCGAGTGGCGCCTTGCATGGTACCTACTTACATAGACAAAGTCGTGTTGAGTTAGGGTTTAGAAATCTTTCAATAACTGGGAGAAAAATAAAATAATAGAGTTAAACAGAGGCGTAACCAAGGGGGTGGTTTTGGTGGTTCCAATCCCCCCTCTATGGGAACAGAGGCAACAATAAACTAAAGCATGCAAGAAGACGTCTTCTCGCATTTATGTCCTGCAAACACTGCTGGAGATTTACAGGGTATATTGTACATGTTAAAATAAATCAGTTTATATTTTCGTTAGATTTTCGGAGGATGTATTCCTACCCGTGAATTGTAGGCAATACTGTGTTTACCGTATGGCTCTAAATCCCTCCATGAACAAATTCTGGCTACGCCCCTTGAGCTAAAACATAAGGTAATAGAATATGGCATCACGATTCGTAACAATAGCATAAAAATATGTTAAGTCTTGCACAACGTTAATTTGTGAATTTCTCGGAAAATGCGAACTTAAAAGAGTAGAATCACAAAGAAGGTGGTAGGGAAAGAGAACGCAAATGGTGTAAAAGTATAAGAGAGACCGAGAAATGCTAGTTCAAGACTACTATTTTAAATGGAAGAGAGGCACGGAAAAAATAGGAAAGAAAATGTGTGAAAAGATGTATGGCAAAAATGCATGAGATGATACGAAAATGCGAAAGAGAATTGCGAACAAATGATGCCATTAGTGTGTTGACCCAGAAAGGGAAATTCATATTGTCGCGTTTCTATGTACTGTTGTCGAAAGGTAGAAAACTCAAGATGTTACTGTATTTGTACATACGTTTAAGGATTGATTTTCAGAAACTTCTCGATTACAATATGACAAATGCTTCTAGATTATAGGCATATTCTGGCATCTCAGTTATAAAGTTCGCCTGCTTTTATCGATTTACATCAATCACCATATACAGTCAAGGCAAATATATTGCCAACGTAAGGAAGTTACCAGTTTCAAATTTTCTGTATTGGAGGCATTAATCATGTTCATATACATGTATTTTTTAATATTATACCCAGCGTACTTTTACAATATTTAGGTGACAATGTGACACACATAGTTAACCAGTAATTGAAATTTTCTTCCACAGTTTAAATTTTTTGTCCATCTAATTTGTTCTCACAAAAAAAACAAAAATATTACTGCATAACTATGTGGTTTCTGTTGCATCGCATCTTTTGCAAAGAAAAATTTATTGGGTGATATTTTTCAAAATATCATTTGCTGGATGTATTTTCAATAGTAGTGCCAATTTTTATCCATGCAAATGTCCGCTTTATTATAAGCCAATTATACATACTCCCCCATTCCTGTTATCTGCACTTTGGCCATTAAATCTTCTTGTCGGCAATGTAAAACCCGTTCAATTCAAACAGGCCTGTCTTTTAATCTGCTGAACATACATAAGAGCAAATGGTATGTAAATGTAACACAAAACAAAGTCTTATGGCTGTTATTTATCTCTCCGTTTTAGATGCCTTATTATTTTCTCATTAATTTTATCTCACTCTTTATGAAACCCTCCCTCATTTGATCTCCTCCATCGGATACAAAAAGGGACCTCAAAGTCTCCTTAATAAAGCAGTTTGTTCACCTCTTTACTGAAAGCTCAACCATAACCATATATCACTCTTGTTTCTTCATTAACTTCGTCCCTTCTCTCTTCCTTCCTTCGCCATCTCTCTTTCCCCTCTCATTCTCTCCCTTTCCAGTTTTAAAGATAAGCGTAGGAAGCCATTCTCAGCAAAAGCGAAGATTAATTCTTATACACTTGTGTTCTTCAGTTTGTCTTTCTGATCGTCATACCGGATTATTTAAGAAATAAACAAACTCACCTGTCATAGCAGAAATAATACCTTGTTTCAACTTCAAAGCAGCTCCTGGCTTGCTACTAAATATCCAGAAGTAAATTATGTTTAAATAGAGATGATATTTTTCACAAAATCTTCCTTTATTTCGAGTGCTTGCCTAATGTATTGAAAGAAAGAATACTTAGTAATTTCCACAGCAGGTTTTTATTCGACTAGTTTTGTCAACCAGTCAACCTGAAAACCCAAGGAACCTGAATGATCCCAAGGAAGAATGGACTTGAAAAAAGTCTGACGGGACCGGGAATCGAACCCGGGTCTCCCAATTGCCGGTCGGGTGCTCTGTCCGTTGAGCTATCCCGGCAGAACATTTCTCCAAGCCATTCGGGAAACTTTGTGGGCAAGAACTGCCACGATGTATTCCAATAACGCTCTTTCGTTTCATACAACTGCAGTTAATTAAAATCTCTAACCATATTAACATTGGTGAATTTTTCAGTAAAAAATGTCGATGCTATTTCATGAATACGAGCGGAGTGCAAGCTGAAAGATGGCGTTCCCTAAATCAATTGCGTATCCCTTGTTTAAAGAGGAAATGCCTGTTGGCGAAAGTGATACTTTTAAATTCCTCTTTTTGTTACAAGTCCAATTATATGGATCGGCCTATCGAATATTTACTTAAAATTTTCATTTTTCACGAATCTCGGATATTATTATTAAATACTATTGGGCTAATTTTGATGTATAGTTTTTAATTCAACATTCCAATTTTATCCTGTCATGTACAACTTTTAAAGAGAGATAATTTAACATATTTGACCCACTGACTTCATTTTTATGAGTATAAAATACCTTTGTTTCATTAGAGATACAATGGACATCGGTCATCATGAAATGTAGAGGACCAACCAATACGTGTTTACCGAATTTCGTGTAAACGGAAGTCCTTGCTTACGCATACCCCCTCTGAGTTCTAGAGATAGGAGCATTTGTCGCCTATTTTATCTAAGGATAACATAAGTTTACGTATATTATATTAATAAAATTTTCAATATGTGAGCCCAAACAAACCAACGAAACAGCTACGTACGTACTGTTTCGTAGATAATTGTATTTTTTTTCAAAACATTAAAGTGTTATGTACAATACAGAATGACAATTTTCATTTTTTTAACGCCAACATAAATGCCCTTTCGGAGAATTTTGAGGATATAATTTCCCAGCAATCTTTAATGCATCGTTTTAACTGTTGTTTCGTGTTAAATGAATTGCTATGCATTGAAATTTACTAAGAGAGAACGGAGTAATGCTGCACTTCATGTCAACCGATAGTTCTTGTTATCCGCTTTTGTGTTGACCAAATTCCCCTTTGTAGGACGTTATGGCAATATTTTTGCGCTCTCGAGATAAAAATCATTCAACTTTACTTAGTGAGTTGTCGGATTCGGTTCGATTTATCGCAGATAGATAATCGATGTATTTCATCCCGTTAATCTGTTGGGCACTAAATCACGTATTAGGCTGGATATTAATTTCTATTTGTAGCAACCTCCCGAGCATAGGTCAGTTAGAGTTTTGGTTAAATTTTTACACTAAAATGTAGACCTATACCCGATTAAATGCAATGTATTAGAATATGCGATACAAACGCTCGTATACGACTGCCAAGTGGTGAATTTTTCGGTTTTGCTTCCATTTATCATCTTCATAACAAACCGATTCCAGCAACTTTCATGAGGTACACAATTTAAGTTTATTTCTCGGTTTTGTGCAAAACTTTTCTCTTTTGTAAAGTTTAATTAGAAATATTGGTCGAACGAATTCAGGTCGGGTGCTACCAGAAAGAAAATTTAATGCTTGTTATTTATTTTTGTGATAGAATTTTGTTTACGATACAAATCGTGAAAAAAATGATGAAATATATTGATTTTTCGTGAAATTAACGAAGCAAATTCGGTAAATGTTTACGTTTCTATCAGTGAAATAATTGGTTGCTGCAACAGTAACACAAAAAATTTAAGTATTCCATAATTTATTAACATCATTCGTTGAATCTGGAACGATAAAGGTCACCTCGGTAATAACCGAAAAGAGCAAGCAATACCCGATGAATTAGAAAATGACAAATTATTGACATTTTAGTCTGGAAAACACAAAACCATCGAAAAATAAGATAAACTATAGATATAGTCGTCTAATAAGCCGAAGTGGATGGAAATTCGTTCCCATTTTCGTATATTGGTGAGTGGAGGAATACAAATTGCACTGTAAGGGATGTAAAATTGCGTATAGTAACAGTGACTACTGGATTCGGATCTTCGCCTTCCAAATTATTACATTAATTTTCCTGAGGTTTTCCACTTTTTACAAATCTAATACGGCTTACTGCTCAGGAGAAATTTCCATCCCTTTTCACGGCACTAGCTAAATGTATCTTCATCTTTATCTATTGAAAACGAAATATTCATCTTCAACTGTCTAAAAATCTGAAATGAAGTAATAACTGTATTCTGAATAAGTGTATTCTTTACTATTTTATAGCCCGCTACATGACGTTGCAATTGACGCAGCTGTCGCCCAGTCCTGGGAGAGTACAGCTCAGCCGAGGCTCGGCAGAAAAAAATAACCTCCCCGTGCACGTAAAATGCAAGTCGATAATTGGGAACTAGGAAAGGAAGACAAAAGCTGCCGCAGTGTGTGCGTTTCTGGGAATCGGATTTGATGTCGACCCTCGAAACATTTGTATGACTCTCTTTGGCAGCCTCTGATGGACAAATTTTGGAGCTATTTTTTGTCGGGCGATTCATTTCCTGTAAAGGAATACGATGGAAGTTTCCAAACGTTCGATACAGGTTAATTTTCGAGCTTCCACTTTGTGAAGAAAAATTAAATTGGCAAACTACATAAAAAGCGGTTTCGTTGCTTTATTTCGTTTACATTCAGCGTTTGAAGCTTTTGCAATGATTGAAAGTTAGAGATTTTTACAAGAAATTAAACTACTTAGATTATGTTATTAGCCTGAAAACCCAAGTGGTTAAGGAATCCAGAATTCAGAGGTTTTAATATAGAGATGGAGAACACAAAGTCTTCACACAACATGCGGTATTTTCATTACACGTATACCTTTTGGAATAATTTTCTTTCCTAATCCCGCGAATGACTTTAAGTGTAACAATGTTGTACTATACGTACTAACGAACTGTGTTCTTTAAATGAAATAAGCGGAAAAATTCGTTTTCGCTCTCCGAATATCAGTGTCCAACTATTTGTATGTAGGCAATAGGAGACACAAGTACGACCTGATAGTTTTAAATGCGGCCTTTCTCATGCGGCTGAATGGTAGATGCGGCCTTCCAATGGAAAAGGGTTCCCCACCCCTGGTCTAGGTTCTCAGTCAAATCGATATTTATCTACTTCCATCCACCCCTGGGGGTATTATTTATCATAAACTCGGAAACTCCATGTATCTCCATGAGCCTTGTTTTAGGGATTCTAACGATGGTTTCCTATATTTGTATTTAAAAGATTATATTTAAGGGCATTTGATGAATTTCAGCTCCACATTGGTTTTGTTTTTCGCTCATGAACTGGATGATGCTACAGATTGGACCTCTTAAACAAGAGATGACATTAGCTTGGTTAATATGGCCTAGATTTCCGCAGTTATTAACTTGAGGAGTAAGAATGAAAGGAATGAAGGCAAGGAAACCACTGATTTTGATTCTGTAAGTGATGTTTCAAGGAGCAGGTCATGCTAAATATTCCATCAGTTTTTATCGGTACTTTAAGAAAGCACAGCCAGAATTTTTTACCCTTATAGACTATGTGCGTAAATGGAATGGTTACGGACTTGGGATAAATTATCACATGAATCTGAGATATGACTCCAAATTATGAAGTTTCCATTAAAACTGTTTTATGAGCTTTCATTTGAGGTTTGTATCTAAAAGGCGGAAAAGCGATAAGCCTAATTTGGTTTTTAATTAGCTTTTGATGAATCGTAAAATAGAAGATCAAGGGCTTGGAGTTGAGTTCATCCCTCTGTTTCCAGCTCTTACGCCAGAATTGGGTTAGTTATCTATATTCCCAAATTCTCAGAAGAATCACTTTGCGGATTAATGTCGAGAAAATAACATTTCTGCTTATTTATCTTGGTGGTGTAGGGATTAGCATATTAGCCATACAACCCTAAGGTTCGTAGTTCGAATATCGGTCTGGTGGATGTAAATCGATAAGCTAACTTTTGGATTTTTACAAGGGATTTTTACAAAACGGTTTTGACGAATGATTTGATGTTGAAAGAAGCCAAGAAAGCATTCTGAAATATATTTATTAGGTTAAAAAAGGATTGATATATTTTATATAAAGTATATTTTTGTTGGTTAATGTAGTGATATTTTCAATAATATCAGAATAGAAAAGTTCTAAGGAATATTTCCATCTATTTCAATCGTCGGTGGAGTAACATTTAGAAGTCTATAAAAAGAAATAAATCTAAATAAATCTGCTTCTGTAAAATAAGAGTATTTTAGTAGGCAACCTGTGATTACGTATGATAAATCGGAAGGGGCTTAGTTTGCTTTTATAAAAGAAAAAGGGGAAAAAATATATTTTTCTTGAAATTGGCTGCTCTGTAATATTTTCCAGCATTTTGCTGGAATTTTTTCCACTCGTTTCGCAAAAAAGGGTTTTTGAGAGTATTTAAACCTGAGACGTGTTTCGCAGACGATAAGGGGAGTTTAGAGGAGTTTTTATTTTTTATCACCAGCTTTCTTAGAGTAAAAACATTGATGTGACAGTAATTGCTTGCACATTTTCACTCTTTTCGGTCCCTCCACATTCCGAGAAAATGCAACTTTTATTTACCTTAAGTAAAGAATTTAGAATATTTTGTACTTGTGTCTGTTACCCTTCTTCTGGCTGAGAATTAGTTAATCGTATTAATTTCATTAAAATGAACGTTTTGCTATATATGTATATATTTAGAAATATACGGACCACTGGTGGTAACATAAAAGTTAAGTAAATGAGAACTCCAATACCACCAAAATGCAGGAGATCGTCAAACTAGGAGACGTCTCATCACTAGGTTAAAGGTTCACATAGCCCATTTTAAGTATGGAAGGTATAGTAACTCCAGTGTAGCAAAACATATGTTCGAATGCTCACACAATATTACTTTAGAAAACTTAGAATTGGTGTGTAATATTAATTCAGGTTTTAATGCCACGGAAAATAAGTAGATTTATAAAAACAGGAAGTCATTAATGAACATAGATTTGGATTTCGATCAAAAACTCTACTTTTTACTAGATTCCGCTGGGTGACCTTCTTTTGTTTTTTGAAATCACCTTCATCTCTGTCTGTTCCTACCCGAGCCCTGAAGATGGTAACTTGGCTAGCGAAATGTACATTAGTTGTGCCGATTTCCTGCATTTTGGTGGTATTGGAGTCCTCCTTTACTTAATATATATATTTACTAAATATGCATGCATTCTGGAGCATATTTGTTTCGTTTTAAAATTTATACATGTGATGGCGCTGTTGCTAAATCCCATTCATACTTACCATTCCAATCTGATATGTACGTATGCTCATATGTTCCTTATTCAGTACTATCACAGTGCAATTCAAAGCATCTCAAAGAGGTGATTCAGTAACACTGAATTAATACGTACAGCTAACTTATTATCCAAAGGATGTTGCTTCTGTTATCCTCTCTGTCCCATTCCAAGGCCTAACTTTATACAATTTTATTTAACATTCTATATGCTTTCAATATCTCATTAATTCAATCCCTTCCTTATTATTCATTTTACAAAGAAAATCGACTCCTCAACACAAGTTAAGTTGATTTTGCTTTTTTTTGTTTTCTTTTAAGCAAATGTACGTTTTACATTCTACGTAATAAATAAAAATTTCGAATTTCCTTTCCACATTTATTGTCTTGAATGTATGCTAGACACCCATGCCACATTTATTCTTTTTTCGGTTTTATTATGGGTGTTTATCATCAACTCCACTTACCCTAAGAAAGCTCTCGAATCCTACCGAATTTTGGATTTAATACAAAACGAATCCCATCAAGCTGGCAACCTAAACTTTAATTAGTTTCAAAAACTCAGAATTAGTTTTTAATTTTTGTTTGAAACGTAATAAATAGGGTAACTCACATTTATTTTCACTAGATTAAAATCCATATGATTAACTCTCCCAATGGTTAAATTGATAATTACTTCAAAGGAATTTATCAATTTAATTTTCAAAAAAATGCCTGAAAAAGCCTACAATAATTATCGGAATACTGGAATATTTACGAAAGATTTTGTTGTGATCCTTTCCTGTAGTATGTGAAAACCTCAATCTACTAATACTACAACGCAGTTCACAAACGAATTCTTCTCTGTGTATTATTATGAACAATTTGTAGCAATTGTACCTCAGAAAGTGAAAATACGTTTACCATTCTCAGAAAGGGATAAGAGTTGAAATACCCCACTAATCACCGAAGTACTTGAAGAAGTCCGAAGTATCAAAATTATGGTAAATTCATTCTTTTTAAAATGTAATAATTTTCATAGATCTATCTTTCCATCAAGATCCCAGGATTTAGTAATATGCGCTATGAGGTGTACAAAATACCCTCCAATACAAACAAATTACCGTTTTCACGTTTTACTTACTTGTCTTGTCGTGTTTCATGGACGTTAAATGTCCCAAGTTCAGCATTTGTGATATATGGCTAGTCAAATAATAGCTAGTTTTTTTTTCAGTTTGTGTTCTAATTTAATTAAAAATAATTTCAGCTTCCGATAACTTCCTTCACTGCTTTTAACTAGCTTGCGTTTCCTAGCAAAATACAAACTGCGTTCTTAGTAAGAATACCTTCAACTCTTTAACAGTGTTTGTGCATTCCACCATTTAACCTAACTTAATCCTCTAGAAGGATTGAGGTAAAGGTGTTAAATGTTGCACAATGAAGCATTCCCAAGCAGTGTGGAATAGACGCGTCATAGTAATTCGGAGGTTATAATGCCTGCCCGGAAAGTGGGAGACCTAGGTTCGAGTCCCAGTCATGCCGCTTATATTTACACTTGTTATACCTTTTAATCCTCTGTCGCAAGTTATTTCAAGCTATACTATTGAATTGAAGATAAATCAGAAAAAATGTCTCACTTATTCCGCTGTTGTCTAGATCGTGCATATGCTGTATAATGTCTCCAGTGTAATATTATTCTGAAATCCCTGAACTTCGAAATTTTTCAACTCTCTAGCTATTTGTGGTCTCTTACTTTTGATGGATGACTATCTATCGTAAGGTGCCAGAAATAATTATTGTGAAACGGAGTTATTTCAGAGAAGATTTCTCACTTTCTGCGCAGTCAATGATCACGGTAATGAAGTGAACCTTGAATCAACGGAAGGAGAACAAACAATGCAATCGATCGTCGTCGAAGACCCGGGTTTGAGTAAAATTATAAAATTCTTGAAAATGCAAGTTGGGACAGTTTTATAGAATTATAGACAATAAATAATCAAATCGAGGCATCTGCGAGTAAGAAGAATTCAAATTATAAGTAATAATAATTCATTAAAATCAATAATTAACCAACCAATCAATGTAAAACAAGAAAATTTCCATTAATATACACCCTGATATGGTTATAGAACGTTAAAGGTTATTTTATTATTATATTATTTCTCAAGCGCGTCGTGAAAAGAATAAAATTCATTATTTATAATTGTATTTATCTACTCTTACTTAATTTGTACTCTTGCCTAATTCATAGCTAGTCATTCTACACATTTACATTCTCAATTTCCAATATTTCTGCGACATTCGTAACCCATATTATTATGAAAATTTTCGAAATTTTTGTAAGTCTGACTTTAATTATAAGTTTATGTTATGAATTTGACAGTGGTAGTTAATTTCCGTCATCTCTGTGCTACTCTCATAGAGATAAGTACGCGCATCACACGCTGCATTAGTGTTTCGAAAGGTATGACATTTAACGAGACATTGAGAGAATAAGTTGGGATGCGGGGAATACTCCTTCAAGTCGGAAAAATCCTGCCAAAATCCGGTCCGGCAACCCTTTATCTAGAGACGGATTGGCTCCTGCGCCCGCAAGATACTTCAAGAGCAACAAACAAAGATTTCATCTCCTCAAATAAAAACCCCTCCAGCGATGAGTAATACACTTATCCCCGCGGTCCAGGCACTCCGATGCTCGACTTGGCATTCCCAGACCTCGGCCGTCCTTAGCCAAATAGACTCACCATCTCGTTAACTCCAAACGAAAGGGAACGGACTGTTTCTGAGTGGGTAGGGAGAAAACCCGGGAATCGAAACCCTCCGTCCATATGCATGTCATCCGAAGGGGGTTAAATACTACCCTTGCCACCAACGAACCCTTGAAAAGGGTTCTTTTTTAAGGTCTTACCCCGGCACTCCACTGACCCATCTCAACGAGCGACTCCTCTCCTCCCCGTGAAGCTGCTACATGGAGGATCGATTCGCCGCCGTGTGAGGGGCAATACCGGGTCACGAGTCGGGAAAGAGGCACTGTTCTCAGGGAAACCAGAATGGGGTGGGAAGCGATGAGAAAGGAGGAAAAAAACTCTGCCGCGACCCCCATTATCAAGAGAGGAATGGGAATAGAGGGATACGGAAAGAGGGGAGGAGGAAGTTATGGTGATCGAAGAGAGGGGGTGAAATATGTGGTCTAGGACGATTCACGACCGCTTCGCCGCGAGGTACGTTTCGCCGCCGCCGTTTTGCCGCGTGTATTATATATTATTCATCGATAATACAGTCCCATGTAGAATTCATGGGGAATTCTAAGCGTTTTTTTTCCATAAGGAATGCATTTATGTGTAAAATAAATAACTTAGAACACAGGAGGGTATGTGAGAATGGAAGACGAATAGTTCATATTTTGAGTAGTTGGGGTCATCCTATTTTAATTATAGAAATGATGTTGATGATAGTAATAATGATAATAATAATAATTTCAACAGACTCTGGCAGGACTTTGTGGTACGAAGCCATAAAGAACTGACAAAATGAATACGAAACGTTTGCCCGTAGCACAGGAAGGGACCACCTTCCTGTGAGTAGTTTTATTTACCTTCCTGTGAGGAAGGTGTACGGGCAAACGTTTTGTTTTCATTTTGTCAGTTCGTAATAATCATGATAGGAAGAGTTAGCAATAAAAATAAAACATTGAAAGTTAAGGAATGTAGGCATCGTTCCCATAGTAATATCCGCAGCAAGCGGAGTATCAAAAACTCTGGCAACCAACGTGGAACGATTAAACGTTGGAGTGAACGTTAATGTAATCCAAAATTCAGTGATTCTGGATATCTGCCGTTCAACTAGATGCTTTTTAAACGAAAATATATTATCATTAAAATTGCGTTGAACTTGAAACTGGTCCGTTCCCTCCTCATAACGCCGTCACTTCGTGGTGAAGAGGAAAAAATAATGATAATGTTAGAATATAAATGTTTCACCGATGGTTCAGTTAGCTGCAGTTTAAAAGAGCGTCTGAAACCACCAACAATGAGATGGTGTGTTAGGTTACGTAGAACAGAAATATTAGAAGAACATTATTAATGGTTTAAAGAGTTCTATCAAACTGCAAATGATAATAATATCAAGTCCCCCTCTCTTGGCTTTGCGGAATGCTTTAACAACGAATCTCTTCCCTCCCAACCCAACCCACCCCAACCCAACCAAAAAATAGACCCTTCCGTTTTGAAAGGAAGGTTATGTTCACGTTATCACCAGTATTAATCTTCTTTCAGATTATGTTCTTAAGATCTCAACAAACTCATGAAAGTAACACAAAGGTGAAAATCACAACTATTTTACGAGTTTATTAATTCCACGAAAATTTTCGTGGCGAAACGTCGGCGTCGAAAAGTACCTCGCGGCGAAGTGATGGTGGCGAAGCGTCCCATTTCTGAAAGGGGGGAGAGGTGAAAGAAGTGGGGAAGGGGTAATGAGGGAATAGATGGAATTGAGTAGAAAGGGGCGCGAAAAGGAAAAGGTGGGCTCAAGGAGGAGTTGAGATGCGAGTCGGAGGCGGAAAAAGGGGCGGAGGGAGAAGCCAGGAAGGAAAATTGGGTCTGGGAAATGAGGGTTCAGTATTGATGGGGTATTGGGGAAGGTATGCTAAAGGAAGTGGGGAAGAATCAGGGAGAGGATCTGCAAGTTCAAGAAAGCGGTGGAGGGAATAAAAGGAGAAAGATGGGGCACAAATAAGCGATTCTAATTTTGAAGAGAGTACGCGAGGCTCAGCGGCCCCTCTAAACATTCAGATTGAGGAACGAGAGAACGATTCAGCGAAAAGAGTGACTCAGGTTTACAGTATCAAGGGAAAATCACTCGACAGGGAGGAAGGATATATAGTGGCGGCAAAATAGCAGGAGAGCGGCTATCCACGAAAGGAAGATCCCGGTTCGGTCACAAAAGTTTTCCACGTATTTAAATCCTATTTTCTCGTATTATGACGAAATACAGTTCACGGGAATGAGGGCAAGACTTTACTTCCGTAGGTGGCGTTGTGTATAGGATAAAAGGAAAGAAATTAGGTTTCCTGATGATAACCTAAAGGTACCATAGTCGTGGAATAAAATATTATGGTAAAGGTATATTTGTTATTTTTCCGTATTCTTTATTATGGAGACCACAAAGTCAAGGCCAAATTTGTAGATTCTATTATCGCAGGAAATATATTATTAAAACCTTTCTTTACGAAAATGGGGAGTTTGATTTTTGTTTATAATTGGGGTTTCATAGAAACAAGTGAACAAGGTTAAAAAAAGAAGTTAAGTGTTACAGTAGTTTAAACAGCTTAAATGAGGCATATGCGTGACGTTTTACACTTGAAAGGAGAAATTAAGGAGCTTAGGTAAAGCAAAAAGACAAAAATCACATGCAGATCACACAGGGACTAATTTTGATTCAAGAAACAATTCACGAAACAAGATAAGTGGGAAAAAGTTCACAAGTAAATATCCATGAAGTGTGGCCATGAGCAGAAGGAAAAGTGACTAAATCATTCGAAATTAATAGTTCGTAGTATGTGGCCAGCGCATCGTTGTCATTGGAAGGCTTTTCGTATCAGGGTTTTGACCAACCAACGGAACTTATGAAAATGGTGAGTCACCTTGGAAATTTTGGACCTTCCCCTGGAATCACACTCAGGACTGCTACCTTGGAATATTACCAACCCTTAACTGTATGGACGTTCATCAAATTTTACAATTTTCTGAATTTTTTCACTTTTATGCAATCCCAAAATCTACATTTGAGGAGGTTTCTTACACATCACATTCTATAATCCGCAAGGGGTTATTGTCATTATACGAGATGTTTGCCTTATGTAGAAATGTTATCATAATTTTCCTTTAGGTTGTGGCGCATTAGAGCTTTAATGAAATTAAAAAGATCTCTTCAGAGGTCTTCTCAATCAAAATAACTAGCTTCCTAAATCATCCAAAGATTGATTCTGGAAGTTTTCCGAACGTATTGGAAGTTATATGGAAGTGTCTGCGACGAAAATGTCTGTATTATTTGAAAAGAATGTAGAACTCTCGTGGACGCCTAATACAGCATCGTATTGATCAGAACTGATAATTATGTTATAGTTTGTGTTTATGTATGTTTGTTTAGGTACGCGTGTATTTTATGTGTTCCCACACATTTATACGGGAGCGTAGCCTGGATTTGGGGGGGTTAGAGCCTTGGAGTAAATACTGCATTTCCTACAAACCAGGAGATGGAATACCTCCTCTCAAAATATAATGAAAACATAAATTGATTTATTTCACCATGTATACCCCGCGAAACTTCAGCGGCGTTCGTATGGCATAATAACGAGAGGTCATCCTTTCGCATGAGTTTGTTTATTCTGTGTTCTCATGGGGGGGAGTGAACCTCCAAAACCACCCCTTGGCTAAACCTCTGCATATGTCTAAAGCGTTACAATCTATTTTTGGTCACGGGAGTATGGCTAAGTTTAGAAAGAGAGATATGAGGAGTGTAAATGAAGGAGTTTTAGAAAGGTCAGGTGTAAGAGGCGATGTGAGAGGGGAGGTAAGATTCCGAGGTGAGTGACGTAGGTCAATGTCTATGTGGATGCCACAATCGCGTGGAAGCGAGACGTAAAGCACGGAAAGTGGGTTGCGTGCATGACCTATTAGGCAACGGTCCCGCTTGTTTTGGTGGGAGAATGTGCTTCTACTCCCAGAGTGGGTTATGTTTTCTGCCCAATAAAAGGAACGCTACACATTTGTGTGCTTCTTCCGACACACTCCCGACGGCAAATTGGGGAATTTATTTCCGCGAGAGGAGCTGTTGACCCCGGCCACTTCGCCTTCACAGGCGGAACAGAGTAACGTCCCGAAGATAAAATTCGTCGTTTTGTATTCCGGCAGAGGTCATCGAGTTCGGCTTAAACAGGCGATTGAGGTTACTGCTTATTTTCCTGAGTCGGCCTTTTTCAAAGTGCTTCTCTCGCCATCTCGTGGAATTAATTTCAGGTAATTTTCTGAGTCAGGGATTTGGACTACCGGTAGTAGCCTTAGAGCAGTGCTTGAATTCACTTTTTCACTCGGCTCATGTACATTTTTTCCGAATCAAATATTCACAAAATTGTGCAGTTTTGTTAAATTCAGCCCCACGAGCATCTTAATCTTCTTTTAGTTTCCAGGATTCTAAATCCATTCGAATATTAGTTATACTTTCAGTGTTAAGCATTTTTCCTATTAATGGTCATAATTTTTAATTTTTTTAAGTATGTACATAGAGTCTGCAATAGTTAGAGAATCTCACTGTAGAAAAATTAAAACTGATTAATCGCTTTAGAATGTGATTTTTAGTATAACCTAAGCCATTATCAAATGCCGCTATTAAATATTTTGCTACCGATTTACTATCTTCTGCATCTTTTCCAGTAACCATTCTTCTGAATCTTCTTGTTTCAATAATGGTAGAGATTACCCTCTGATGCAGGAAATACTGAATGGCTAACAGCATTGCGTGACTAAATACAATTCCATACACGCTTACCTTGTACCATACAACCGAAGTTTTGTCGATACGCCCGAGATTTACATTTGTCCACGTCTTCAATCGTTTCACAATAACGATCCGAAAGAGAAGAAGTTAGGTAAGCGGCAGAACCTGAAAAAGAAATCGCTGAATACTTTTGCTTGGAGGTCTATCAAGAACGATTGCGCCTTTGATAAGGTTTCGTATTGCAATAAATTTCGTATTAATTTTTTCCACTGAACCATTTGGCTCACACAATGTATTTTTCTCCTTAGATTTCAACAAAATATCACTCTTCTATTAATTTAATTAATTTATCTCATAGCTAATGGAACTGACTTACATTGTGTGATCATATTTTTCGAAAACGCCCCTTGCTTTTCATTAGCAATGAGTCTTTCCTTATCTAGATATTCTCTCCCACCTGTATCGTTCATGTGCTTACGTAATGTTTTTATAATCATTCAAAAGGTAATGTCATATTAAAATAAAAATTGTTTTCTTCAAACTGGTTTAATTACTGGTTTAAATTATAATTCCGGCGATAAAGTAGTTAAAAGCTTACGAAAGTTAACTTTACCTAATATTGGACATCATTCTGCTCGCTTTCGATAATGATATATCAGTTCCAGAGGTTCCAGACCAAAGATGAAAAAAATATCAAAGAAACAAAATACCTTTGAAAGATTTGGGGTAGATAATTACCGACTTCCATCGGCTAAGGTTTGAAAACAACAGCAGAAGAAGATGATTTACAATAAAAAATGAGATACAAACAATTAAAGATTAAATTCGAGAGTTTAAGGATAGAATTTGAAACCTCTGGTCAACACACCTTTCTGTCCATATTTTTCAGCGATAAAAACGAAATATTTTAAAAGGAATACATTTATAAAGAACTTTGGGCCATAACATCATAAATTAATCTTTACGAGCCAGCTGCATCATGAAATAATCATTTAGATCTTTGTCAGTTATGAGCATCTAATAAAAGTTGGACCTACGTACGTAAAGTGTACTTAAATTATGCAAAATGCCTTGGTTCACTAGTGAAACAGCAAAAATTGACACTCGCCTGAATAAAGTTGATGATAAAATGATCACATCTCCAGGTAAACTCATTCAAACCTCCCATACCAACCTCTCATATCCTCCTTTCTCCATAGAAATCTGTTCAATAATAAGATTTAATTTCCCACTTTAAAAAATACATACTTTGCTAAGAGAAATATAAAATTATGTAAACGCCGTTATCTTATGCAATCCGCACAACATTACGTTTTGCGTATTGCCTAATCGTAAGGCACCCGACCATTTTTGAGAAAAATCCTAGTGTTGCTTTGCATCCGAAGAACCTATGAATTATCGGATATTTTTAGAGTTCTTCTCTACCACCTTATTGATGATGATGACGCAGAGAGCAATATTCCTCCTCATTAACCCTTTTTCGCCATTCATGCCATTGATTTCATTTTGCTCTAGTCAATTATTACATCTATTTCCCTGTATTCTTCCTTCAAAAACCTTTAATACCTGTTCTTTCTCTCTCTTTTCTCAAACGAATTATTATGTTCTAATTTCATTGAAGTAATTGCTTGGAAGGATATTTTCTCCAATGAGAATATCTAAGAAAGATATCGTCTCACTTTAGATGATGTTCACATCTGCCCATTTATATGAAGCCTTAGCTTTTCATATGCAGAACGAATATTACGAGACTTTTTATGTCAGAGGTATTTTATATCTTACAGAAAAAGCAGAAAAATTCGCTCAGTTTGAAAGGAAAATTTGTAGTAACTACTTTTTAACCTTAATTAGGAAAAGTTACAAGCCAAGTTGGAATTACAGCCATCTGGTAGAAAAATGTTTCATATTACCTTTGGATTGGAAGAGATAAATTTCATGAAAGAAGTATTTTTTATTCTTTTCCCACTTAATCTTAATAATTTTATTTTCACTTATGAAAACTGTGGGAAAGTAAATTGTCATTTTGAAGAGTAATCATGTCGCGGACAAAATTTAACAATATCATTACAAGATTTATGGAAATCGTAATTAATTAGAACATTTCATATATTGTATCTAAGTATCGCCTTGAAACAAAATGCGTAATAAGCATTGAAATGCAGTTTTCTCCCTGGCAGTGCTTGTTGCTATTTTGTAAACCGATAATTCTTAATTTCCATTTTTTAGATAAATAATCAGCACGGTATCCAAAAGGTATCAATATTTAATAACCCACAGTTTTTGAAAACTGAGCGACCTATAGTATTAGTTTCTCCCGATGTAAACGAATGTATTGCACACGGGAGACAAACCCTTTGATTGGATTGGATGATTGAAAGGCGGTGCACTCTTAAACATTGAGGATCAAAAAATCATTCTAAAGGAAATGACGGTTTTCTGCTCCATCTTTCTTCTGTCATTGTAGAACCGATGAAATGGAATCGAGTACAGCCTCCATGTACATTAGAGTTAGAGTTCGAAGAGTTATTCTTCTTTTCCGAGGATGACAACGTATTTGTCGAAATACGTATTGAGAATAATACTTGCAAAGCGCGACCACGGAGAACCCTAACCCTTGCTGGTTGGAATTTAATTAGTTTAGTTGGTTATTTTGGTCGCAAACAACGGCTTTTAGGAGCTTTTCTCGAACTGTAATGTTTTACCACAGCCGTGGTCCTTTTTCATATAGACTCCATGTCAAGGCGGCTGAAAAGTACGATGTGATCTTTTAAAAATTTTGTGAACCATTAAATTTATACTAGCGATTACCATGTTGTCCGGAGGGTGTCTATTGAGTTGAAACGTTACTCTTAGTTTGTGAATAGACTTCCAATGAAACATTGTCTATCAAAACCTGAAAAAGCGATTATTAGGGTTAAACATTCCACCAGTCCACCAATTTTTGTAACACATGAGAGGAATTAAAAGTAGGAAGAGACAGTTAATTCAAAATATTCACGACAATTCAAGAAAATTGGTATAAAGTCAAATCTCACGCTACGGTCTTAGTAAGAAGTCTTCAAGTCTTTAGCTGTGTTTCTACGTTCCACAATTTAACTTTACCTTCTATCGCCAGTAGTTTAAAGCAATTCTATTCCATTGAAGATACGTAGACAAAGATCTCTTACTTATTACGCAGAAAGCTGTTGTCTAGATAGTGCAAATGTTGTTTACTGTAACCTTTCCCTCTTGAAAATGTTCAACTCTCTTGCATAAGAAAGGATTTAAATCAAAGTAATCGTGGCATTTCAAGACAAGTTAAGAACCAAGACAATTTTTCATTTCCTCATAAAGCAAATGAATCATATTGCCGATAGTGCTTCAACAAGATAATGCTCGGTCACATACAACATGTGTAATATCAAACGCCTTTTTGAGAAAAAAATTTCAACCCTCACATACTAAAACCTCGATGATTATCATACTTGACATCCTGATGTTTTTTCTTTTCCTTGTACCACTTTCACAGATAGGGCAAAAATATAACCTCAGTTGATGAATCAGAATTAAGCGCCAAAAACATTTTTTTATGACACAAAATGTAAACAGTTGGGAAAAAAATTAGCAATTAACGATGGAATCTTAGCCGTTTAAATGCGTATTTAAAAAAAAACTGTAAATTCTGCAGAAAGAACCAGTAGACCTGTATCGTGAAATATGCAGAAAATTAAGCATCTGAAAATGTCAACTTGTAGACGAAACGATCGCAGAAAACCTTTCTGTTTATTTTATAAGGTCCTTTCTTCCTTTGAAATGAGTTTCTCGATCCACAGACTCACGTTTCCTGAAATATGCAGGAAATTACACATTTGAAAATGTCAACTTTTAGACGAAACTTTCCCGCTAAATGTTGACGTGGAATTTGTAGTTTTTTATAATTCCTTGTATCTTTATAATTCCTTGTTCTACAATATCTTGCTTTAACATGATTATTTTAATGTCATACAGATAGTTTACTTTGAATTTCCTTTGAAATTTTTGCGAACGAGTGGCTGTGCAGAAATTATCAGCATCCCTTATAGCGAGGTTGTACAAGAATTCTAGGATAACTTACAGTTTTCATTCTCGCTACCGAGATACATGATCACAAAACTACATAACGGAAGATGACGGTTTCAGATAAAGTACGTAGAGGCGTAGAAAATTCTACTCAGGAGCTACGATAACGCCACCGTCGTAAATCGATCTTGCATTGTTTGTCGTAATAAGCTGGGTGGCGGGTTACATTTTCTCCTACGAAATACGCGTCAGGGATCCTTTCCATTCTCTCCCCCGCGGCGAGAAAGAAGGGATTCGCAGTCTCATCTACATTTCCTTTAACTCTACCCATTTTAAAAATAGTGGCGTCAAAACCGGAGGAAGACGCCCTCCAAACCGCTGACGGAAAAAAGCTCTCCGAAGAGTCACGCACTCCAGAGGTGTCGGATGCTCTTTGAACACAGCCTTCCGTTCTTCGCTTCCCACGTCGATTTACGAAGGCGGTTAAAGAGAAAGACGATTTGCTTTCAATTCTCTCCTTTTAAACATTTGAGAGCGACGCCAAGTCCGATGTGCCGTTTTCTAGTTCTTCGTAGGAAGATAATGCAAGAGAGAAAGAGACTAAAACAGAGGAAAGGAAATAAACCTAAGCATTAATTATGAAATCGATATCAGGGTTAAGGCCTCCAGCAGAAATGTCTATTTAATTTTGAAAAAACGTTAGATGAAGCAGAAAAAGTAGCAAAAAAGTCGCCAAGTTCTGAAAAATACATTGCTAAGTAGTAATTTCAAAGAATAGGTTAACTTTGATTCCATAAATAGAATATGTTCAGAAATTACATCTATTAAATGAACGACTCGAATATTAAGTCTTTTATCAATAGAACGTAAGGCTTTTTTAATTTCAAAATAATTCAAACGTGTTATGTTAAGAGTAGATAGAGAAAAGTGAAAGTAACAGATCATATTAACAGGTCATAGAGTCATGCGAGAGAGGTGAGATGCCATTAAAACAGGAAAAGTCGCTAAAGAAGTAAGGGTTGCCACATCAATTCTAAATTGATAACTATGACCTCCAGCTTTAGCTTAGTTAGAAGGTTCTGGTTTAGTTTAGTACTTCATACGTCTTAAAGAAAACTCTAAAAAATAAACATTCATTTAGGTCTAGGAACCTTAAGCATATACAGTGAAACTTGTCTAAAGTTGATACTGTAAAATAAACATTTATTTAGGTCTAGGAACCTAAAGCTTATACAGTGAAACATGTCTAAAGTCCCGATCTCAAATGGGAATCTCTATCGAGTACATCTAACCTGTATTTAATAGAAACTTTTACATAACGGAAAATTTTTCTGGTGCTATACGATTCCGCTGCATACAAATTTCACTGTATTTTTTTCACTGTATTAGCATTTGGAAGGATTTCGTAGACCTTAGAAATCCTAATTTCGTTTTTCTCTCAAAATTTACTTTATGAATTGCTGCCGATAAACTTGGCAGTCTATCAGTTTGTTTTATCCAGGTCCACTTTCAGAGATTTACTTCAATTAAAATACATTTCTTAACTCTAACACAAAAAAACTACTGCAAATGCGAAACATAAATGAAAGACAAAGGAATGATTTGAATTCAGGGAGGCAAAGACCGCTCAAGATATATGAAAGGGGCGTGCGGCTCATAGGCTGCTGGTTGTGAACCTCTGATTCAGATCATTTATGGCTTTGAATTTATACATCCGTATCCGTAGAAATAACAGAATATCGAAATTACAAAATATAGGAATTATATTATAGCAGATATAAATATATAGCCAGATATAAATATATAGCTTAGCTTTGCGTAATCACTCCAGAAAGACATTTTATTGCGTTGAGCTTACTTAAATCTACATGATTTTAAGTTAAGGTTGGACGTTTCTGCTTTTATATCAATTTACCATTAGAAATATAATGATAATGAAATACATCTATTCCATCATATTTATATCTCCAAGCGTGTTTGGCATTGAATGTGTGATGCATAATAGTATGATAATTACATTTATTTTAGTATTGTATTGTAAAGAAAAGGTTGGTCAGGTAAATGAATGTCCATATTTATTTATTTGTTATTGTACTGTATGGGATAAGAATTAGAAATATCTTTGTACAGAGAGCCGTGCGACTGAAAGCAAAGGAGAAACAGAATTGGAAAACATGAGCATGGCTGGGATCAGTTCTTTGTTCCTCCTTGTGTAACGTCCGTATGTTTGTAAGTTACAAACATACGGCTGATTTCAGTAGTACATGTCAACTTAATATGATTTCTACGCTGCTTGAATTCCAACTATTTTGCCAAAGATAACACATATTTTCATGTTGAAGGAATAATATTTATTCCAATAAAGGATGAAAATTGATACGTAACAATCCCATTGTTATACCAATTAGTGATTCTGATTCTTTACATCCTGCTTCGAAGGAACGAAAAGAAATCATTAAGTTTGTCCTCAATTACAACAAACCTAATCAGCTAACTTAAAGGTCAGCACCATCCTCTTCCTTGGGCCCTTAGAGAAGAAAATATCTGAACTCTCGTCTCGTCCATGGCTTTCAAAGTTTTCAAATTACTCTTCCAAATATTAGTAAATATCCTCCTAGAGAATGTGACTTTATGCTAGCGAATTTGTTCTGTCTGGTAAATTATATAAATATGTTCCCTGGAGAACGACTGCTTTTTGCGGAAATCTCCTGCTACTGTTTATAGTATAACCTTCCTCCATTTCTCGATACATATTACACTTAATATTGTGTCCGTTTTGTATTTAATTTTATGTTATAAACCCTATACTATATTTTCAAGAAAGAGCATTCGTGCCCCTAAATAAACAAAAATTGTTGTTATTAACTAGTAATCACGTGCAAGTGCGAGTGTTTTTATTTCGCGCGCGCGTTGCCGTTTTACTTTGAAAAAGGGGGCATTTTGTAACCCTTTCCGTCATTTTTATATGCAATTAACGAAGGGAGAAATTAACCTTACGTTTATAAGGCAAACTATTAGCACACAATTTGAAAGCACAGGTTCTCAAATACAAAATATCCGCCCACTCTCTGTTAAAGTTCGATTGAAATCATAAAATTATACATATATTATATAATAAAATTTTAGTATCATTTCAAATTTGTAGGCATAGAGAAAAAAAATGCGCACGTCTATTCGTTTTCATCGAAATGTAATTCCTTAAAGCCCAAGAGAAGATAGTTTGTGGATTGTCTTGCTTCCCCCACAGAGTCACGCACTCCAGAGGTGTCGGATGCTCTTTGAACACAGCCTTCCGTTCTTCGCTTCCCACGTCGATTTACGAAGGCGGTTAAAGAGAAAGACGATTTGCTTTCAATTCTCTCCTTTTAAACATTTGAGAGCGACGCCAAGTCCGATGTGCCGTTTTCTAGTTCTTCGTAGGAAGATAATGCAAGAGAGAAAGAGACTAAAACAGAGGAAAGGAAATAAACCTAAGCATTGAGTATGAAATCGATATCAGGGTTAAGGCCTCCAGCAGAAATGTCTATTTAATTTTGAAAAAACGTTAGATGAAGCAGAAAAAGTAGCAAAAAAGTCGCCAAGTTCTGAAAAATACATTGCTAAGTAGTAATTTCAAAGAATAGGTTAACTTTGATTCCATAAATAGAATATGTTCAGAAATTACATCTATTAAATGAACGACTCGAATATTAAGTCTTTTATCAATAGAACGTAAGGCTTTTTTAATTTCAAAATAATTCAAACGTGTTATGTTAAGAGTAGATAGAGAAAAGTGAAAGTAACAGATCATATTAACAGGTCATAGAGTCATGCGAGAGAGGTGAGATGCCATTAAAACAGGAAAAGTCGCTAAAGAAGTAAGGGTTGCCACATCAATTCTAAATTGATAACTATGACCTCCAGCTTTAGCTTAGTTAGAAGGTTCTGGTTTAGTTTAGTACTTCATACGTCTTAAAGAAAACTCTAAAAAATAAACATTCATTTAGGTCTAGGAACCTTAAGCATATACAGTGAAACTTGTCTAAAGTTGATACTGTAAAATAAACATTTATTTAGGTCTAGGAACCTAAAGCTTATACAGTGAAACATGTCTAAAGTCCCGATCTCAAATGGGAATCTCTATCGAGTACATCTAACCTGTATTTAATAGAAACTTTTACATAACGGAAAATTTTTCTGGTACTATACGATTCCGCTGCATACAAATTTCACTGTATTTTTTTNAATTCCTTAAAGCCCAAGAGAAGATAGTTTGTGGATTGTCTTGCTTCACCCACATTCGAAAAATTCCGATCTTTGATCAATGAAATCCGGCCGATGATGAACGTCTCGTAAAGATTCCAAACGTCGCTCTCGCGTAATCCGGGAAATTGCACGGAGTGGATGTTCGGACTCGAGAGTCGAAGTGGGACACCTTTAACGTCAACTTGACCATGAGGAATGAAGGATGTAAATGAATCAATGGCGAAAAAGGAGCGGTTGCGAGAAATATTTACGGAGAGCGGATGATATAGATTCATGGGGATGGAGAGGAGGGTTGGGGTAGGGGGGGAGATGCCCCTTATAGGTGGGTCAGGGATATGTTCTTCGGATCGATCAAGTCTATGTGTTAACCGAGATGGGTATTGGGCCAGAAGGAGAGGGGCTCACGGAATAGGTAAAAGGGCGAGAAAGAAGGATAACGGGAAGAAGAGGGAAAGGTAGAGAACCATCACGTCCTTGAAGGGTGGTTTGGGTGTATGGGGTTGGAGGGAGAAGCGTGGATCGATGAGTAAAAGGGCCGGCTAAAGAGGGGAGCGTTCTCTCTCTCTTCACCCCTTCCGAATTTTCCCTTTGGACGGAATTCTCTGACGACACTTTCTTCCACTACCGTTTTGATTTGGGGAGCAGGTGCCGCAGCATATGCAATCCGTCCCACTGTTTACTTTCCTCCCCATTCACCACCCGTTTCAATCGTTCCTGTGTTGAGTTCTCTGGAACAAAAATTGCGCTCGTCTTCCTCGACAAATTACAAGTATTTGTGGAGATGACTTTTCGATCGCTATGAGCCATAGTTGAGAATCATGAACGATTTAGTTGAGCGGGCGTTGGAGCTTTAAGTATTGAGAGCGTTTTGTGCCGGCGGTCGTTCGATATCGCCCCGACGCCGAGATAGGAAGTTTAATAACAGCTTCGAATTGCGGGCGAGCATTTTCCAAACCGGAACGTCATTCCGTCGGTTTCTAATTTCCCGTGTGCAGATTGCCTCAATGATTACTTTTTAATAGTGACTTTCCAATTAGCCATTTGATTACGTCTATTGTGCGAATCTGCGTGCGTACACGCACAGGTGGGGGTGTCTGGATTATTTAACCCACGATCGTTTCTCAACTCCACAGAGAATTGAACTTTTCTGAATTCCTCTCGATGTGCTATGGCGTTTTTTTCGTAGACAGTCGCTAAAAGCCCTATACGGGTTGAATTATTATGATGAATTTATTCGTTGCAGATGGAATTCCAGTTCGGTGGAAATGTTGTTATTAAAGTTTACATCCAGTTACACTAATACGGTAGTACACAGCTAAATATAAATAACAAAGATATCTTCCAGCGACAAAAATCCGCTATATCGATACAGAAATCTCTATCGGTAATATTTTAAAAGTGCTTTGACAGCACAAATGTGCCCCCACCGAGAATCGAACCTGAGACCTCTTTTACATATGGCGACCGCGTTAGCCACTTGACTAACTGGAAGCCCTTTCCTAGCAACACTCTATTAGAACACAAAAAATCTCCTGGATTCATCAACACACTATTAAAATACAGATATTTCCTAACTACAACAATACATTATTACAATAAAAATCTCCTTCCTACAATAATACACTATTACTACACAAATATCTTCTAGATGCAACAACACACTATTGCAATTCAGATACCTCCTTTAAAATTAATTCATTCTCACACAAAAGCTCAGTTATTCATTACAAATTTATATATCAATTATTACTTATACCTTACTCTAAAACCCTTACATTTCATACAATTTATTTCAGGGTTCCTTGAATGCCTTTCAAAAATTCCTTGTGATGAATTATCTTATTGGAAATAGGACACTACATTATTGCCTATTTCAGCAGAATACAGTCCCCAAGGACACCCCGGAAATTACTCGTGTAATCTTCTCAAGTGTATATAATTACACTTTTGGGAAAGAGTGGTTATCCTATAAAATCTAGAAAAATTGAATAAAATTGATATCTCCGCTAACGACGATAATTCGTTCCGGAATCGCCGTCGTTAGTGGAAATGTGATTTCACATATAGACCCCAAATCATATAGTACGCACGTTAATTAGTTACACGCTAATTAGACATAGTGAGCTTGAGTTGCTGTTGGGATATAATTGTAGTTAGTGCTAATTGGTGCGCAGTAAGCTGTGGATGCTGTTTCCCTTGTAAACGCTTTGGCCTTCGGTTGAAATGATCCTCAACCTCCAGTTGGAGCTAGAATAACTCAGTGGAGCGTCATTACTTGAAAGGTGGTGAATTCTGTCACGAAATCCTAATGAAATACGGCACTGATATCAATAATCTGATCACGTACCGTGTTTCCGTGTCAGTAAAGATTCCGTTGTCAAGATCAAGGATTTATAGGAATTCCGATAACAGATTCCTTTAATAGTTATTATGAATGAGATGTATCCGATGAGGTAAGATACACGTTACTTAAGTTATTCTGAGAAAAAAACAATTTTTGACAAATATCTCTCAAATGGACTGTATGGGTGAAACATTTCTGAAAAATGGACAAGGAAATGAATGCGATTGTTAAATTTGCAGCTCGGTCAAGACGAAAGGTGCACAGGGGCGTAAGCAAGATTTATCCGTGGGCGGGGTTTAGAGCCATGGTAAACACTGTATTGCCTACGATACAGGAGTAGGAATACTTCCACCCAAAATCTAATGAAAATAGAAATTGATTTATTTTGCTATACAATGTGACTCTCCAGCGGTGTTTGTAGGACATTATTGGCCATCGAGGCCGTCCTATCGTATGCTTTCGTTAATTGCTGGCTCTGTTCTTATGTGGGGTTTGAACCCCCAAAACCAACCCCTTGGCTATGCTTCTGAAGGTACCCAATCTTTTTGGTTCCCGGGACACTTTCTGCTTTAGATAAACCATCCCGTGCCCTCAAGTATTCATATAAAGAACTGAATTCGTAAGTTACCCTTGGTATCAATATGGAAATGTAGCTGAACAGTACTATCAGAGAAAAAGTGCTTAAACAACTAATTTGGAATACATTAATAGCACTGTATCCTTATTCATCAAGTATTCATTGTACCCCCTAACAGTCTTTCTCACCCTAAAGGGGCGCGGTCACCCCAGGTTGGGAACGACAGGACTAAACAATCAAATTCTTTTGTACTTCTTCTTCAGGCATGTGGCGGAGAGTTTTAAACACCTAGTCACCGACCTATTTATTTTGTTTATAACTATCACGGATCGCTAAGAGAGAAAAGGTTTTTAAACGATCTTTTCATCGTTCATCAACAAGTTGGTCGCATAATTTCCCTTTCTTCTTCCGGAAACGCACTTTTTCTGAATTTATTTAGCAACGGCAACCAAGCTTCTAAACTCTTTTTCTACTAGGATTTCCAGCCTGTATCGGAAAGCATATTAGAAAATGTTTAAATTTAGCGATAATAATTCTTGACAAAATGCATTGCGCTGTACTTTCTCGGGATCGTGGGCACAAGATTTATTCCGCGTATTCCTGACTTATTCCTTTTCATCTCATCTACCGGGTCGTGGCTTTGTAAAAACGATTTTTCTCACTGCTTTACCACAGATGTTTCCAACATGCGTGCGCCAGCTTAAGTTATTCGTGCGCGTGACTCCGAGATATTCAACAGAATCGATATCCTTTATGCTTCTCCCATGAATTTTATACGTTTTGTAGATTAAGAGTATTGCATTATGGACCCGCTCGCATCAGCCGGGACATCTGCGACGTATGTGATCACCGTCATACCCACCGACGCTAGAGGCGTCTGAGCATGCAAATGAATGGCGGCTGACTTCTGCCCCCTCGAGGAAGATCCTTGGCTTTCTCAGCTGTTTGTTGAGCATAGCAACTATCGTTAGCAGTCACCATCAACCCTCTTCGCGGGGACTGGCCAACTGCTAGCTAACGACGATGAGGCAAGGGTGGCGTCCTTAAAGGCATCCTCTGATGACATCGATTACCGATTTATCATAGCTATGAGCGTGTGATTAGGAAGTGCTTTCGATAACGCGATTAGCGACTTTCTCATTTGCTCAAAAATTTGCGAAAGTGGTGGAGATGGCTGAGCGTCATGGTGGATATACGAAGAACCTTCAATTATGCTACATTGGGTGCGACCAAGAAATTCTATTGGCGTCGCATTTAATGCTCTGTAGGCTTTAGAGTAACAAGGCCCTCGGCTCAAGTAAAGAGCAGCTCCGCGTTTAATTACAATGATTTCAATTATATAGGTTTTATTCTTAAGATTGTATTTACGCATAATTAAATGTTGCACAACCTAAATCAGAGATTGGCTTCTATATTTATTCAATGGAAAGAAAAAATGTTTTTTGTTCATCCATTAGAAAGCTGTTTATTTAAGATATTATATTCAATGGCATCTTAAGTGAACTTTTGGTTTTCTTACATTCCTTTCCGAGGGTGGATTTCTTTGAAATTGTCGACATTCGAACATGTTTGCAAATTATCGTTTATCTTCTTTTTGATAAATTAATGAATATCAAACTTAATGAAGTGGAATTATAGAATGTTCTTACACAGATTTTCAAGTGTACTCGTATGAAGACAAAGCCATCAGGAAAGTTGATTATGACAATATTTTCGTTAGAATGTTTCACTCCGAGAACCGAAAATCAATCAAGAATGTCAGTCTTTTAGGTTCTTAGAATTATAAAGGAAGTAACGTACATTTTAAACTGAAGACATCCATTGAACCTTCAGCCCCTGTATTAAGTATACTCTATTTTAGCTTTATTTGTTGCCCATGAATCCGAACTACTATTTAAGATGGAATCGGATCGTTATATTACTCAAGCAAGATTTTCTTCAAAATAAGGTTTCCTTAGTGTTAAAAGCTTTCCCTAAACTAAAAATAATTGGCAGATATAATTTGATAGATAGAGTAATTATCCTTGTAATGGGTGTACGCTCGTAGTAAGTTCATTCTAATTGTTTATGATATAATTAATGTTTTTTTCCATTACAAGTACAATTTCTTGTTGGACTACAGCTCAAGAATTGATCTATTAAGTCGAATCGATGCCAAAAACTTCAGCGTAAAAAAGGGAAATCTTCCCTCAAATTCGTAACCAACGGCAACCCCAAACAAAGTGCCTTAAGACTGTAAACACCGTATTCAAAGTAAAGGGAATGGTAATATGTTATTCGTAATTGGATACCAAACTGCAAAGTACTTCGACCGAGTCCCCTGTGAGGTGATTTTCTCATTACGGTGTTTGATTTGATGATACAGCCGCTTATCATATATTTATGGCGCTTTCTCGTGCCTCCAACATCATGTAACTTAGTAAAGCTACTTGGGAAGTTTGAAGCGGCAGTTTCTCAAGTGCATGATGTACCAGCGTAAATCCAAAACGTTCTAATTGCAAGATTGTACTACGCATGCCTGGAAGTAATGGTACATCTAAAATCTCAGCATTACGACTTCTCACAAGTATATCCTCTATTAATGAGGACTTAAAGAAGTTATTGAAGATTTAAAAAGAAGGAAACAACGAAGGACCGCTAATATTCTATGCTCACTTCTTTGAGAACCAATATACGTAGTTCACTTTTATCGCATGCAGTTTTTATTTCTTACGCGAAATTAAATTGGAATTAACTGTTGCACGAAATTGAGAAACATACCAAAAGGTGAGAAATTAAAAGAAATTCTATATATAATAATGGATTCAAAATTGCGAGAATCTAGATAAAATTTGCGAATATTTTGTGAAATTTTGAAGCTGTAAACATCCCGTCCCTTAGACGACAAAGCCAATTGTTGAATTCAAGCTCAATCATTTTCTCATAAGAATATACGGGAAATTTAGGAAAAAATTAAAAAATCAGGGTAAGAATCAATGATAGGCTACAGGAAGAGGAAACAATGTTCTGAGATGTTTGCGATTACTTATAGCTGGGTTAAACTTTATACCATATAAATCATGTGAGATTATTTTATTCGTTTCTTTTTTATTATTTCATCAGACTACTAATTGGCACCAGGCCAGGTGGTAGTCATTGTTGGGGGGGTATGAAAAATAAGGTACTGCCTGGTATTCACCGAAATCGGGAGGAAAACCCCCCAAAAATGGGGTTTTTTAATCAGTACTATTTTCCATATGGCTATTGAGACATTGAGACAGTTACACATTTCTTTCCCACGGTCTAAAAGGCGTTTAAAAAAGATATTTATCAGCGCAAGAATAACGAAGGGAAAAATTTTGGGGGGACTCAGGAAAAGTTTTAGCAAAAATGAGACGCGAGAAAATTTCTTTTTGTGTTTATCTTTGAGATATATTAAATTTACATCTTAATTATTTTTTGTGATTTTCTTTGGTCAGTTTTGGTATTTTTGCTGTCAGTTTGAATTGTTCATTTACTGATTTCAAATGTACATTCGGAGGTGGATGAATATAATTCGGTGGAGTGAAAATGGAGGAAGATCTCAAAATAATAAAGCAACTAAAAGACTTTCGTTGAGTAAATATTTATAGTTATTTCCACGTCTTATTCGTCACACAGACTGTCTATTGTTTTTCCAAGAGCCAATTAAGTCGCAGTTGAATGGTATTTATAAAACCTTTTATGCTTTTTGGGTTTCTATGGGTAGTTTTGCTACTAAATTATAAATTTAAACATTAAAATATCAGAAATGAGGAATTCGAAATACATTCAACATTTTAGATTCGTTATAAAGGAAAGGCTTAGAAAATTGTTCAGTCTCAAGGACTTCTTCTCTGGGTAAGATTTCAAAGTAGTAGTTGTTGTTATCAAGGTGCTTCGACAACTGAGGTCATTTTGTACCTTGTCTTTAGTGATATTTATTTCACTGAAAACTTTTTTATTTCATCTTGAAGAAGGAAGAAAAAGGCACAACATTTCACAATTGAAAACATTTCACAATTGAAAACATTTCACAATTGAGAATCTCGTGGTTTGTCAAAGACACAGTCACAAAATGTTTGCTAACTAATCTCCAGGTCAAGATTTCAATTAGTGACGTAGTATTAGACCTAGTTTGGAAACATATGATGATAATAATTTATAATAATGCGACTTTATCCTAGATTGAGACTATTCAAGTCTTTTCTTACATTTGACCTTTCTTGATATTAAGTTTAAAAGAGATAGCTCGAAAAAAGTGCAAAGAAGAAAACTACTTTGTGGTGTTAAAACCCTAAGTTAGCACTTCGGAAAATGTAAACCACGGCAGAAAAACACCCACAAGAATAGGGGTGTGAAAACCTGCGAAAGATACTGATAGTTAAGTACGTTTTAAAGGAAACTGCCGGTTAAATCACATCCGAAAAGCAAACAAATTCGTACAGGAACGTTATTGCAGAGATACAACAACTAGAAATACATATTCATAAGAAATCAGAAGAAAATTATGAAATACAAATATTACGATTCCAAAACAGGTCAATATCAAGATATCAATTAAAATCCTAAGTGCGAAGATAAAGTAAGGGAAATTAATAAGTTCACTACCGGTGATCAGTCAACGGTCAATATTAATGGATGAATTTGTCAATGACGAATTCATTGATGTGACGAAGTCAACTACGAATGCATTGATGCTTCAATAAATTATCATCGATAAAACTTTGTAAAGGACAACCCGTGAATTTTAAATGCTTTAACGGGATGAAGCGAATAATCTTTCAAACTGCAGGTATTGATGGTTAAGAAATATTATTCCGCATTTTTATTAACTTATGAACATTTTCTAGCATTATTAAGAACTCAAGAGACGTCGAGAGGCTCGCAAGTTACATGCCCACCAATGATTATCGAATATACTATGTTTTCGTCCCACTGATTTAGCTCTTTATTGAATAATGCTTCAATTCCACCGCAAATGCAATCGTCCGTAGTTTTCATTCGATTCGAATGTAAAGAGCTGTGATATGAAGCCCTCTTCATACATTTCTGCGTCACTCGCGCTTCGCTGACAATTTGCAGCGAGTTCGGGAATCGAAACACGCGATATCTATCCGAACGAACTCCAGGAGACAAAAGAGTTTATCGCCCACTTCTTCCGGTCCACATTTTTCCAAGCGAAAAATCCGAAATCGGGACGAAAGATTCGCATTGCGCTAAGTATGCTCCCATTTGTTTTGGAGTCGTCATTCTTATCTGGGAAGGAGAGTTATATTTGACGTCTTTTGAGTGGAGCGTCCTGTGAATAAGAAGTATCCACGTTTTCGTGATTGTTAAAATACGTGAAGATCGCCCTTCTGGGGGCGGTTGTAATCGCTCCCAGATTCCTCAAACACTTACGCCAGTGGTGAGATGCACCAATAAAGATTTCTGGTACTCTCGTTGACCTAATTTTACTCGCTGAAATCGTTAGTACAGACTGATTGGAATATTTGGTTACTTACGCATTTTATTATTTATTTTTTTTGTGACGAATGTAATTTCACTCTAGTTTTATAATGAAACGTAATAAAAGTATGCGCTTGTTAAACCAGTATCTCATTGACTTATAAATGTAACTAAAAGATACATTTTAATGGAGATGAGTAATGTATGTACCTGTTTGAAGAATTATCTTTGGCCTCCTGTACGATCCACCTTCACTGCTCTCTGTTGACTATCTTTCTCTTCCAAGCAATCCACAACCGTGTTAACAAGATCTTTACATACATCTTCTAGCCATGTCAGCCTGGCTGACTGTCTTCTAGCCAGTCTTCCTCTCTTTCTTGGCGGCGAATATATTTTTCCATTCTCTTTGGAATGGCAGTCTCATTAATTCTTTCAATATTTTCCAACCACTGTAGTCTCTGGGCTTTTATGAACCTCACTATATCTTCTCCTTTCGTGCATTTATTTAATTCATCATTGTAGAGGATTTTGTACATGCAATTATCTACAACTGGTCCATAAATATAGCTTTAAAAGTTGAGGTGGTGAGTCTTAGTTATAGCGGTCCGGATGGGAAAAGCGATTCTCTCTTACAAAGTTTCAACCTCCACACATTAGAGGTTTCTGAGGGTGAAAATGATTGGAATTGGCGATTAGTCTCCAAAAGTTTCATTGCTTATTCATGTCCCGCTCATCTAGGTTTGATTGTGTGATAAAGTGAGTCACAATGGTATATTTACATCCAATTTTGGTTCAAAATTCGTGATCTAAGGATCTCTAATAACGCTTGGCTGTGTAAATTAGTGACGGATAACACACTCCTGCATTTTAAGATTTTAAAACTATACCTATTGATCATCAGATTTTATATTCATATCATCCGTAAGAATTGTTCATTTTTCGGTATATTTGAACCAAGACTAAATAAAAAATGCTACCTAAATCAATGCTAACATTCCACATAGCTCTAACTCGGTGTATATTTTATCAAGCCGATGTTAAAAATGTCAGCCTAAGCTCTTGGAGCAAGGTTGCTTAAACGGAAGAAATTTAAGGTAAAACTATGTAGGATAATAATGAGAAAGAAATAACTCGTACACCTCCATAAACTTTTACAAAAACAGGTTTTGCTAGCGAGCTAGCACATCATCAGGTACAGTTGTTTCTTGATTCTTCAATATATACAATATATACAGATAAGAGGGGGAAATGGGAGGAGAATTTTGGTAATACGAAGGATCACTATGTAGAAAGTTTGTATGGAAGAAAAATAAGGGCTTAGGGGTTTGGAGAAACGTGTTCATTAGTTAAAATGCCATTCTTCGGAAAGTGCACGATTACCAATTCCTCTTGGAGGTCCAAGCAGCGATATATAAGATTTAATTTAGTTTTTATTAAGAAGTTTTCGTTAGTCAGTATTTAAAACCTGTATCCTTCATCAGTGACTGTTTATTTACTTCTAGCACGGTTAGTTTCATTTTACTTAAGCTTTCACATTTGACGCACTTCTGCTGTTACATCGTTCAATCAGTGGAATGTTTCAGATCGCGGAATAGTCTCTAAATTACCGGATTCTATGAAGCAAAGGCCCGGAGGTTAAACAAGAGTCGAGGAAATGAGGAATCGGATTATTCAATTCAACTGCCGCGGCTCGCCCGCCGAAACAATTACCCCCTCAATTGTAGAAATACCTGCGTGCATTTCAGGGAAAATACAAGCCTCCCTCCCCGCTGGTAAATGTAATCAAATGAGTTTCAGCGGAAAAATGACGCGGAGTTTTAATTAACGTATTTTTTAAACAGATGATTCCCGGACCGCGGCGGCTAATGCTTTCGGATTCGCAGAAGTGGAAATGGAATCGATAAACCGCTAATTTAATCAAAACGTTTTATTGCAAATAAATGCGTATATTGGAAAGCTGCGAGAGATTGAAGCAATATAGCCTTTCTCTTCGTAGGAAGCGCAGGAGGCGCGACGTTTCTGGAAATCGCACTGCGTTATTAGGAAATCACATTAGTTTGATTACAGCAAACGTGAATATGGAATAAAAACTCTGAAAGGAAATTAAAAAGCCTTTGGGCCTGAATTTTAATACTTTTGACATTTTCCCGGGGATTTTTTGAATGTCATACTTTAATTAACACGTGAACACGTAAAATGCAAAGGAAAAAGAAGATAGAGGATTTGCCCTCGGTGGCGGAGTGTTTAGTATGCTTCATCCCCGAGGTTTTTGGTTCGAATCCCGGCTAATCTGATTTTACTGGATAGGGAATGTGCTCGTTCATTGTTACTGTTAACACTTCTCCAATAATCGTCTAATGAACCGATACCGGACACTTTTGTGAGGACACTGGAAAGTAAATAAATAAAAAGAGATGTTCGGCCATAATTCTGGAAGATCCCTGATCCCTGATCAGGAGAAGGTCTCTCTAAGTACCCAGCAATCCGCCTTTCGGTGTATGGTAGGGGGTGCATGCGCCATGACTCTACTTCCCTAATCGATTAATTTCGCGTATCGTTCGCGGAAAAATTGAATTCTTGAATAGATTCATTCTAGCATGTATTTCCCTGATCTTCCTCTCAGTATTAGAACAGCTACGTAACCAGCGATAGCACATTACACATTATATCGGTTACACTATCCGTGAACTTGGTTTTTCTCGACTTATTTAATAAATGTATCCTTTGTTTAAATCTTCTATCTTTTAAAGATTCCCATCCTGCATCTGAAGGTGGTAGAGAACGTCAATAATTATATATATAT